>CAUYQU010085299.1:0-31052 GCA_963574635.1 Cheracebus regulus
CCTTTTCTCTCTTTTTCTAAAATCTCTTCCTCTTTCTTTCTCTTTCATTCTTTTTTTCTTTCTTTTGCTGTTTCTTTCTTTCTCCTTTTCTCTCTTTTTCTAAAATCTCTTCCTCTTTCTTTCTCTCTTTCATTCTTTTTTTAAAAAAAAAAGTACAAAAATTAGCTGGGCGTGGTGGCATATGACTGTAGTCCCAGCTACTCGGGAGGTCAGGCAGAAAAATTGCTTGAATCTGGGAGGTGGAGGTTGCAGTGAGCTGAGATCATGCCACTGCACTCCAGCCTGAGTGACAGAGCAAGACTGTCAAAACAAAACAAAACAGAAAAACAACCTACAAAGAGACTTACACTCGCACACAATAATAGTGGGAGAATTTAACACCTCACTGTCAATATTAGACAAATCATGAAGACAGAAAATTAACAAAGATATTCAGGACTTGAACTCAGCTCCGGTTAAGTGGACCTGATAAATATCTACAGAACTCTCCAATCCAAAACAACAGAATATACATTCTTCTCATCACCACATGGCACTTAATCTAAAATTCATTGCATAATTGGAAGTAACAAATGCAAAAGAACTCATATCATAGCAAACAGTCTTTCAGACAACAGCACAATCAATTTAAAATTCAAGATTAAGAAACTCACTCAAAGATCACACAACTACATGGAAATTGAACAACCTGCTCCTGAATAACTCCTGGGTAAGTAATGAAATTAAGGCAGAAAACAAGAAGTTCTTTGAAACCAATGAGAAAAGAGACAATGTACCAGAATCTCTGAGACACAGCTAAAGCAGTGTTAGGAGGGAAATTTATAGCACTGAATGCCCACATGAAAAAGCTATAAAAATCTCAAATCAACACCCTACCATCACAACTAAAAGAACTAGAAAACTAAGAGCAAACAAACCTCAAATCTAGCAAAAGACAAGAAATAAACTCAGAGGGTAACTGAAGGAGAGAGAGACACGAGGAACCCTTCAAAAAATGAATGAATACAGGAGCTAGTTTTCTGAAAAAAATAAAATAAAATAGATAGATTTCTTAGACTAATGAAGAAAAGAGAGAAGAATCAAATAGACACAATAAAAATGATAAAGGGGATATCAGCACTGACCCCACAGAAATACAAACAACCATCAGAGAATAGTATAAACACCTCTATGCAAATAAACTAAGAAATTTAGAAGAAATGGATAAATTCCTGGACACATACACCCTCCCAAGACTGAACCAGGTATAAGTTGAATCCCTGAATAGACCAACAAAAAGTTCTGAAATTGAGGCAATAATCAATAGCCTATCAACCAAAAAAAGCCCAAGACCAGATGGACTTACATCTGAAGTTTACCAGAAGTACAAAAAAGAGCTGATACCCTTTATTTCCAAACTATTCCAAACAATTCAAACGGAGGCACTCCTCCCTAACTCATTCTATGAGGCCAGCATCATCCTGATACCAAACCTGGCAGAGATACAACAAAAAAAGAAAAGTTCAGGTCAATGTCTCTGATGAACATTGATGCAAAAATTCTCAATAAAATACTGGCAATCTGAATCCAGAAGCACATCAAAAAGCTTAACTGCCACCAATAAGTTGGATTCATCCCTGTGATGCAATTGCAGCTGTTTCAACATACCTACATCAATAAACATAAGTTATCACATAAACAGATCTAAAGACAAAAACCACATGATTGTCTCAATAGATGCCAAAAAGGCCTTGATAAAATTAAACATCCCTTCCTGTTAAAAACTTTCAATAAACCAGGTAATGAAGGAACATACCTCAAAATAATGAGTGATATATGAAAAACCCATAGCCAATATCAAAATGAATGGGCAAAAGCTGAAAGCATTCCCCTTGAAAACTGGCACAAGACAAGGATGACCTTTCTCACCATTCATATTCAACATAGTATTTAAATAATCTGGCTAGGGCACTCAGGCAAGGGAAAGAAATAAAGAGTATTCAAATAGCAAGAGGGAAAGTCAAATTGTCTTTATTTGCAGATGACATGGTCCTATATCTATAAAACCCCATTATGTCAGACGAAAAGCTTCTTCAGCTGATAAACAACTTCAGCAAAGTCTCAGGATACAAAATCAATGTGCAAACATCACAAGGATTTCTATACACCAATAACAGGCAAGAAGAGAGCCAAATCATGAATGAATTCCCATACACAATTGCTACAAAAGGAATAAAATACCTAGGAATACAGTTAACAAGGGAAGTGAAAGACCTCTTTAAGGAGAACTACAAACCAGTGCTCAGGAAAAATAGAGAGGACAGAAACAAATGGAAAAATATTCCACACTCATGATTAGGAAGAATCAATATTGTGAAAATGGCTATACTGCCTGAAGTAATGTATAGATTCAATGCTATTCCCACTAAACTACTATTGACATTCTTTGCAGAATTTGAAGAAACTATTTTAAAATTCATATGTAACTAAAACAAAGCCCATACAGCCAAGACAACTCTAAGCATAAAGAACAAAGTGGGAGGTATCACGTTACCTGACTTCAAACTATATTACAAGGCTACAGTAACCAAAACAGCATGGTACTGGTACAAAAACGGACATTTAGACCAATGAAACAGAATAGAGAACTCAGAAGTAGGACCAAACATCTAGAACCGTCTGATCTCTGACAAAAACAAGGAATGGGGAGACGATTCCCTATTTAATAAATGGTGCTGAGAAAACTGGCTAGCCATATGCAGAAAATTGAAACTGGACCCCTTTCTTACACCTTATACAAAAATCAATACAAGATGGATTAAAGACTTAAATGTAAAATCCCAAACTATAAAAACCCTAGAAGAAATCCTCAGCAATACCATTCAGGACAAAGGCACAGGCCGAGATTTCATGATGAAATCGCCAAAAGCAACTGCAACAAAAGCCAAAATTGATAAATGGGATCTAATTAAACTAAAGAGCTTCTGCACAGCAAGATAAACTATCATCAGAGTGAACAGACAACCTAGAGAGTGGGAGAAAATTTTGCAATCTACCCATCTGACAAAAGTCTAACATCCAGAATGTACAAGGAAGTTAAACAAATTTACAAGAAAAAAACAATTCAATTAAAAAGTAGGCAAAGGACACAGACACTTCGCAAAAGAAGACATTCATGCAGCCAAACAAACATATGAAAAAAAGCTCAACATCACTGATCATTAGAGAAATAAAAATCAAAACCACAACGAGATACCATCTTATGCCAGTTAAAATGGCGATTATTAAAAAGTCAAGAAACAACAGATGCTAGCGAGGTTGCAGACAAATAGGAACACTTTTACACCGTTGGTGGGAGTTGTAAATTAGTTCAACCATTGTGGAAGATGGTGTGACAATTCCTCAAAGATCTAGAACCAGAAATACCATTTCACCCAGCAATTCCATTACTTGATATATGCCCAAAGGAATATAAATCATTCCATTACAAAGATACATGCATGCATATGTTCATTGCAGCATTATTCACAATAGCAAAGACATGGAATCAACCCAAATGCCTATGAACAATAGACTAGATAAAGAAAATGTGGTAAATACACACCACAGAATACTATGAAGCCCTAGAAAGGAATGAGATCATGTCCTTTGCAGGGACATGGATGGAGCTGGAAGCCATTATCCTCAGCAACCTAATACAGGAACAGAAAACCAAACACTGCATGTTCTCACTTAAAAGTCGGAGCTGAACAATGAAAATACACGGACACAGGGAAGGGAACAACACATACTGGGACCCATCACGGGGTGGAGTCAAGGGAGGGAGAGCATTAGGAAAAATAGCTATGCATGCTGGCCTTAATACCTAAGTGATAGGTTGATAGGTGAAGCAAACCACCATAGCGCATGTTTACGTATGTGACAAACCTACACATCCTGCACGTGTACCCCGAAACTTAAAATAAAAATTAAAATAATATAAATAGTCATTTCAATTGATACTGAAAAAGCATTTGAGGTTCAACATTCCTTCATAATAAAAACCCTCATAAATCTGGGGATAGAAGAAATATACCTCAACATAATAAAAGCCATATACAACAGACTCATAGCTAGTATCAATCTGAATGGGGAAAAACTAAAGCCTTCTGGAACATAACAAGGATGCCCACTTTCACCATTTTTATTCAACATAGTATTGGAAGTCCTAGCTAGAACAATTCAGAAAAGAGAAAGAAATCAAGGACATCCAGATTGGAAAGGAAACAGTCAAAGTATCCTTGTTTGCAGATGATATGATCTTCTATTTGGAAAACCTAAAGGCTCACAAAAACTATTAGAACTAATGAAAATATTTGGTGCAAGATATAAAGGCAATATAGAATAATAAGTAGCACTTGTATATGCCAACAGTGAGCAATCTGTAAAAGAAATCAAGAAAGGTATCCCATTTACAATAGCCACAAATAAAATAAAATACCTAGTAATTAACCAAAGAAGTGAAAGATTTCTATAATGAAAACTATAAAACAATGAAGGAAATTGAAGAGGCCATAGAAAAATGGAAAGATATTTCATGTTCATGGTTTAGACACTCAATATTGCTAAAATGTCCATACTACCCAAAGCAATCTACAGATTCGATGCAATTCCTGTCAAAATACCAATGACATTCTTCACAGAAATAGAAGAAACAATCCTAAAATGTATATGGAATCATAAAGGACCCAGAATAGCCAAAGCTATCCTAAGCAAAAAGAACCAAACTGGAAGAATCACATTACCTGACTTCAAATTATACTGCAGATCTATAGTAACCAAATCAACATGGTACTGGCATAAACACACACACATAGACCAATGGAGCAGAATAAAGAACCCAGAAACAAATCCATACACCTACATTTAACTAATTTGCAACAAAGGCTCCAAGAATATGCACTGGGGAAAAGACAGTCTCTTTAATAAATTGCACTGTGAAATCTGGATATCCATATGCAGAGGAATCAAACTAGACCCCTATTTCTTGCTATATACAAAAATCAAATCAAAATTGATTAAAGTCTGAAATCGAAGACATTAAACTGTGAAAATAGTAGATTTTCTAGTATTTTCTGTGAAGAATACATTGGGGAAACTCTCCAGGACATTGGTCTGGGCAAAAACTTGAGTAATATTCCACAAGCACACGTAACCAAAGCAAACGTGGACAAATGGATCACATTAAGTTATACGGTTTCTGCACAGCAAAGGGAAAAATTAACAAAGTGAAGACACAACCCACAGAATGGGAGAAAATAGTTACAAACTACTCATATGACATGGGATTAATAACTAGAATATATAAAGAGCTCAAACAACTCCATAGCTCTAATTAAAAATGGTGAAAAGGTATGAATAGACATTTCTTAAAAGAAGACATACAAATTGCAAACAGGCATATGGAAAGGTGCTTAACATCATTGATCATCACAGAAATGCAAATCACAACTACAATGAGATGTCTTCTCACCCCAGTTAAAATGGCTTTTATGCAAAAGACAGGCAGTAACAACTGCTGACAGGGATGTGGAGAAAAGGGAACCCTCTTACACTGTTGGTGGGAATGTAAATTAGTACAACCATATGGAGAACAGTTTCTCTCTCTGCTTCTCTGTCTTTCTTATTACACTATCTTTTTAAATCTTTTCTGTTTCTGGATGTCTTGGTCAAGCACTGATGTTATCACTTGTAAATTTGCTGGTTTATTGCATAAGCTAACGGGCTAGGCAGTGAGCTGTGGGCTCAAGATTAGACTTAATTAAAGCTGTTTCAAGATTTTATAATAGATGAACTGAGTAAACCATGTTACTTACTATATTTATGGGCTGAGCAGAAAAAGTTTTTAATGCCAGAATGAGGGCTCCAATCTCAGCTCTTTAACTGCCAGTAAACTTAGATCAGGTGATTGAATTATGTGGTCTACCAGACTGCTGCTTTTCTTTGTTTACCTGATATGTTAGTAAACAGTGTCAAAGTATTAGGTATGGAGAAGAGTAATACTGCTTCGAATTGCTTTTTTCTTAAAGGAATTTTGATGATATTAGGATTATAACTTAGCAGTTGACTGCATAATTCGTTACGATGGCAAGCTGAAATTGGTAACATGAAGTTTAAAAGGAAATTTGAAAATATTTCTAGAAGCAGAGACTTAAAATAATATACCTTAACCATGTGCTTAAAGCCACAGGGAGACTAGCTTAAATCTTGCAATCGAGTTTTCAGGCTGACCAAGTTTATGCACCTTAAACTGGTAAAGTGTTTTAAAAACAGTGACTTACTAGCTGAGCAAAGACTATCTTTAGTCAGTCTTTAACACATATGTTTTTACCTCACTCACATACAAATTTCTGTCACTTTTTGAGAATGGGCACAACATTTCTACTTCTTAATTTAACAACTATTATTTAATTTGGTTTAAAGTTCTCCTTTAAAGGTAGTGTGTGGTTTTACATGCTTAGATTTTAATCGCTTTTTAACTAATTCGTGAATCTTCTTTTATAGCTGATGAAATTTATTATCTAAATTTACAAAATCAAGGGTAAATAAGGCTTGTGCTAGTAGTGTTGCCTTTTAAGATAGAAAACATGTTTTGCAACTTATCAGTTAATTAGGAAATGTTTTTCTACTGAGGAACAAAGCTATATGGCTTTTAATTGCTTCTTACTAATCATGGGCTCTCAGTAATTTTTCTCCCTTCAGCGTTTACTGTTTTACTTAAATTGGATTTTAAAAGAGCCACGTTAAGGGTAAGAGAGAAGCGACAAGGGCCATTATCAGAATTTTAAATTTAACTCAAATCTTAGCAGAGAATTACAATTTGGGATGCTGCTTGCACACAAAGAACACACAAAATTTCACTGTGGGACACCTGGAGAGAGCAGCAGCAGTGGCACGGTTCGGGACTGCAGCCGTGCTGGCCCTGCCCAGGTGCTGCTTGTTGCTTTCTGCTGGTGCTGCTCATTCCCCCTACCCATGCAGTAGCCAGCTTGGGCAGAGCTTCCCTACCAGAGCATTTTACCCCCCCTTTTTTTCCTTTTGCTTGGCCACACAGCTCTGGCCTGTAATGCCTTTTTTCTTATTTTTTAAAAAGTAAACATACACCTGATTGCCTTGCCTATCATCGATTACTGGGCAGGCTAAGAGTTTCTTCTGTAATGCTGCTTAAGACAAGTTCCTGTAGCTGTAGCATTTCTTTTTTCCCTTTTCCTATTCATTGGATGCCTTTGTGTATGATTTCTCCCCAGAGCTTTACATCCAGCGTGTTCTTTGCAGAGAACCATGGGCCCTGGGAAACAGCAGCTTGAATTATGTTCTGTACTTTTACCTGTTTAGCTGATAACTGCTGTCCCATGATGAATCCCTAGCCTGAAACAATTCCTCCCAAGCTTGGCAATCCCCAGTGGGTATCAATGACTTACTGACTACTTGACCTGACTGCCTGAATCTCTTTACTTTCTGGTTCTTGGGAAGTCTGCCATTCCTTCTTCACAATGACGACCAAGTCGGTTTGCTCCGTGATGGAGTGCCTGCTGTGATGGGTATCATGTCGAAGTCACCACCTGAGACATTGACCACCACCTGAGGACGTCTGTCCTGCAGACCCTGACTTAACAATGGATGAATAAATGCACTCTCACACCTGGTTCAGTGATTCCAGTGGACTAGGGATGGTCATTGGCTGCTTTCAGAGGGCAAAATGCAGCCAATTGATCAAGATCCCCTGTACATCCACACATTTATTCAGTAAAATATTTCATAACAGAGGTTCTAAGTCAACACACTTGTGGATAATTAACATGGTTAAAATAGTGGTTTTACAAATTATAAAAGCTTTAGGTTCTGGGCCCAGAGTAAACACTATTAACAGGTAATTCCCCTTTGAGGAATTCTCCCCCTCAGAGGGCCATCCAGCACCAAAGTTTACACGAGTAAACAGTTAGAAACAAAGGGATGTGGGGTAAACAGACTTAAATTGGGAAAGCCTTTTATCATCCCTATCTTTTCCCTAACATAATGGACCAGCTGCCTTCAGCCTCTCCCAATAAAACCTTTCAGTCTTCCAAAAGGTTTGAGACTAATCTATAACTTTCCTTAATATTTTGCTAATATTTTGCCAGCCACTCCAAGTGAATCTCAACAATGAATGGATAAAGAAAATGTGGCATTTATACACAATTGAGTACTACTCAGCCATAAGAATGATATTCAGACATTTGCAACAACATGGATGGAACTGGTAGTCATTATGTTAGGTGAAATAAGTCAGGCATAGAAAGACATCACATCTCTCACTTATTTGTAGTATCCAAAAATCAATATCATTTAAACTCATGGAGAGAGAAAGTGGAATGATGGTTACCAGAGACTGGGAAGAGTACTGGGGAGGTCAGGGGAAAGGTAGGGATTGTTAATGAGTACACAGTAATGGAAAAAATGAATAAGATCTAGTAATTGATAGCACAACAGGTTGACTATAGTCAATAATTAATTGTACATTTAAAAATTACTAAAAGAACATAACTGGGTTGTTTGTAACACAAAGGATAAATGCTTGAGGGGATGGATACCCCATTTCCCATGATGTGATTATTATGCATTGCATGCCTGCGTCAAAACATCTCACGTACCCTATAAATATATATACCTGCTATGTTTGCACAAAAATTAGAAATTAAAAACTTTAAAAAAGAAAAACAAATTTAATAAAAAAAATAGGCTGGGTGCGGTGGCTCACGCCTGTAATCCAAGCACTTTGGAGGCCAAGGCAGGCGGATCACCTCAGGTCGGGAGTTCAAGACCAGCCTGACCAACATGATGAAACTCCGTCTTTAAAAATAATAATAAAAAAAGAAAATAAATTAACCATAAATGTGTGAGTTTATTTCTACATTTTCTATCCTGTTCTATTTATTAGTCTATGTGTCTATTTTTATGCCAGTACCATGCTGTTTTGATTACTACAGATTTATTTTGGAGTCAGTGTGATGCTTCTAGCTTTGTTGTATTCACTCAGGATTTCTATGGCTGTTTCATGTCTTTTGTGGATTCATATAAATTTATGATTAGTTTTTCTTTTACTGTGAGAATTGTCATTGGAATTTTGATAGGGACTGCATTGAATCTGATATTTTAATATTTTTAATTCTTTCAATCCATGAATATCTTCCAATTTATTTGTACCTTCTTCTATTTATTCCATCATTGTTTTATAGTTTTCTGGGTATAGACCTTTTACCTCCTTGGTTAAATTTATTCCTAAGTAATTTTGTTTTACAGCTATTGTAAATGAGATTATTCTCTTGATTTCTCATTTTGGATAGTTTATTGTTAGCATATAGAAATACTACTGATTTTTGTATGGTATTCCCTTCACTTTCAATCAATGTGTGTCCTTTAATTTGAAGTGTCTTGTAGATACCATATAGTTGAGCCTTCCTTTTTATCTATTATACCCCTATTTCTTTTGATTTGAGAATATAATCTATTTACAGTCAAAGTAATCATAAACATGTAACTTACTACTACCATTTTGTTAATTGTTTTCTGATTGTTTCATAGGTTCTTTTTTCCTTTCTTTCTCTCTTGCTACCTTCCTTTGCGGTTTGATGTTTTTTATTGTTGTTGTTGTAATATTCTTTGATTCCTTTTTCTATTTTTTATGTCTACTACAGGCTTCTGCTTTTTGGTTACCATGAGGCTTTCATAAAATATCTATTAGGTTGGTGCAACAGTATTTGCTGTTATTGCCAATACATTTTGCCATTAAAGCTTTTGTTTTGCCATTAAATGGCAAAAACAGCAATTGCTTTTGCACCAACCTAATACTTTAAAAAGACTGTTTTAAGCTGATAACAACTTAATCTTGATGGCATTAAAAACCTCTACACTCTTACTCATTCCTCCATTTCGTGTTTTCCTGAGTAGCTGAGACTACAGGGATGTGCCACCACACCCAGCTAATCTTTGTATTTTTAGTAGAGACAGGGTTTCACCATATTGTTCAGGCTGCTCTCGAACTCCTGACCTCAAGTGATCCAACCGCCTTGGCCTCCCAAAGTGCTGTGCTTACAGGTGTGAGCCACTGTGACCAGCCCATTTTGTGTCTTTCATGCCACAAGTTATTTCTTTTTATAATGTATACCTTTTTAACAAATTCTTGTAGTTATAGTTGTTTTTAAGTTTTGACTTTAAACTCCATGCTAGAGACATAATTGATTTACACACCACCATTACATTATTAGAGTGTTCTGAATTTGATTTTACCAGTAAGTTTTATACTTCTATGTATTTTCATGTTTCTAGTTAGCATCATTTTCTTTCTGCTTGAATAACTCCCTTTAGCATTTCCAGTAAGGCAGGTCTAATGGTGATGGACTACTTCTGCTTCTGTTTGCCTGGGAAATTCTATATTTCTCCCTCATTTCTGAACAACAACTTTTCTGGGTAAAGTATTATTGGTTTACAGGTGGAGAGGGGCAGTTAGCACTTTGAATATATCATCTCACTTTCTCCTGGCCTACAAAATTTCTACTGATAAATCCACTGATAGCCATTTATCTGAAACCACAAAAGACCCCAAATAACCAAAGCACTCTTGAGAAAAAAGAACAAAGCTCAAGACATTACATTTCCCAATTTCAAACTATAGTACAATGCTATGTTAGTAAAGACAGCATGGTACTTGCATAAAAACACATGTAGAAAGATGAAACAGAATAGAGAGCTCAGAAATAAATCTAGGCATATATGTTAAACTAATTTTTGATAAGGAAACCGAGAATATACAATAAGGAAAGGATATTCTCTTTAATAAATAGGGTTGAGAAAACTGGATGTTCACATTCCAAAGACTAATATTGGACCCTTATCTTACACCATATATAAAAATCAAATAAAAATGGATTAAAGACTTAATCATTACTACTTGAAACAATAAAACACCTTGAAGAAAACAAAGAGAATAAACTCTTTGACATTGGGCTCTTCAGTAATTTTTGTATGTGCTACCAAAAATGTAGGCAACAAAAGAAAAAATTTTAAAATGGGACTACACCAAACTAAAAAGCTTCTGTACAGTAATGGAAACAACCAACAAAGTGAAAAGGCAGCCTACCGAATGGGACAAAATACTTTAAATTATATATCTGATAAGAAGTTAGTATCCAAAATATACAAGGAAATTACATAACTCAATAGCAAGAAAACAAATAACCCTACTTAAAAAAAATGGGCAATGGACCTGAATAGACATTTTCCCAAAGAGTACATATGAATGACCAACAGTTATAGGAAAAGGTGCTCAGTGACACTAATCAGGGAAATGTAAATCAAAACCACCATGTGATATTCCTTCACATCTGTTAGGATGGCTATAATCAAAAAGGCAAGAGATAACAAGTGTTGTGGAGGATGTGGAGAAAAGCAAACCCATGTACACTGTTACTGGGAGTGTAAATTGGTAAAGCCGTTATGGAAAATAATATGAAAGATCTTTAAAAAATTAAATATAGAATTACCAAATATGGTCCAGATTATATGATGCTACTGGGTATATACTCAAAGGTAATGAAATCAGTCCTTTGAAGGGACATTGCAGCATTATTCACAATATCCATGATATGGAAACAACTGAAGTGTCCAGTGAGTGGATAAAGAAATTGTGGTATGCATATACAATGAAATATTATTCAGACTTAGAGAAGAAGGATACTCTTCCATTTGTGACAATATGGATAAACCTAAAGGGTATCATGCAAAGTGAAACAGGCCAGACACAGAAAAATACTGCATCTCATATGTGTAACCCAACAAAGTTGAATGCATGGAAGCAGAGTAGAACAATGATTACCTGGGTTGGGAAGTGGGGGGAATATGGAGATGTTGGTCAAATGGTATAAAGTTGCAGTTATGTGGGATGAATAAGCCTAGAGATATGATATATAGCATGAATACTGTTATGTACATTGAAAATTTGCTGACACCAGAAAAACCCAAAAAGGTAACTATGTGAGGACATGGATGTATTTGCTTCACTATAGTAATCATTTCGCTATATGTATCAAAACATCTTGTACACCTAAAATATATACAATTTTTATTTGAGAAATAAAGGTAGGAAAAACAATAAAACAAAAATAACCAAAATGATTCTGAACTCATGTTACTTAAAGACTTAGTGTAAAACTACAGTAATCAAAATAGTGTGGTATTGGAAAAATAAAAAAAGAAGGACCAGAATAGAGTCCAGAAATAGACTCACACACATTTGATCAACTGACTTTCAACAAAGGTGAAAAAACAATTCAATGGAGAAAGATAATCTTTTTAACAAGTAGTGTTGGAATAATTGGAGTCTAGAAGCAAAAACAATAAAACAAAAAATACAAAGCGGAGAAACAAAAAAAAGCCTTATTCCACACACAATAGTTAACCTAGTGTGTGTCATAGAGTTTAACATAACACCTAAAACTGGAACATTTCTAGGGAAAAAAATAAACAGGAGAAGATATTTTTGGTCTTAAATGAAGCAAAGATTTCTTTGATTTAAAAAACCCAAGAAAGAAAAACTGGTACACTGTACTTCAAAACTAAAAATGTCTTCTGCTTTTCAAAATATATGGTTAAAAGAAAGAAAAGACAAGGTACATATGGGGAGAAGATATTTGCAAAACATCACATATGGGGAGAAAGTATTTGCAAAACACATCTTTTATAAAGTACTCATTTTCAGAATATATAAAGAACCTTCAAATCGCAATAATAAGAAATGAAAAAAATAACTCAGTTAAAAAATTGGGTAAAGAACTGAACAGATGCCACCAAGGAAGATATGGATGGCTAATCGGCACTTAAAAAGATGCTCAGCATCATAAATTATTAGGGAAATGGAAATCAATGCAATATGTTACTACTACACACCTATGCTGGTAGTTAAAATAAAAAGAAATACTTTTTAAAATGAAAACAACACTGTCCATCTGGCAAATTTTAGTTTATAGTTGTCATTCAATCTTACATTAGTAGAATCAAGTGATCAGTGGATATGGGAAGTCCAGTGTATCTACTTCACTCTAACAGTGAGTCTTCTTTTTGTGCTTTTCTCCTGCTTTTAGGCCACTCTAGTCTCTTTAAAAATTTTTATTTTTACTTTTGGTTGGGTCTCTTGCCTCTGTTCATTCTTCATGTTCAACTGCTTTTGTGTTTGTTTATGTCTGTCCCAAGAGAATGTGATATCCCCCATGGGCAAGCACCACATTTTTTTGTTCTCTTCATTTCCAGCATTCCAGAATTTTCCTGAAACATAGCAGGCATCAAGCCATGTATATTGAATTGATTTTTTGTAATGACCCAGACAGGGAAAGCATCCCCTCCATTTTGGAACCAGTACTGGAAATGTTATGTTCATAAGCACTGTACATATGGTCTTTTGTTTTATGTCAGACACCAGAGGAATGGCTCAGCCTTGGTGCCTTGGTGACCCTGCCACAAGGAATTTTCTCACTTCCCTCCTGTCTTGCTGGAGGCTGACATGAGATCATTACTCATCCATCTCCCTAGTTGAGCACAAGATGTTCCTTGTTGCCCCACTTTAGGGTACAATTGTGGGTATAAAATTGCTTACTGACCTAGAGTATAGTTATAGATGGCAGAGAGACCCACCACCTGCACTGTCGGTTACTGAATGCCTCTGATTCAATGTCGTACTGTGGGACTAGAGAAACAGAAAGCTGATACAATGCTGATCTTGTTTGTGCTGCCTGTAAGTAGTAAACTATTTGGATCTATTTGAACTCATTGTCTTCTTACTAGCTGACTCTATGAATATGTGACAAGCCAACCTAACAATTACAGTGGTGATCCTTGTGGCCCTAGTCAATCACCACAGGGCTGCTTAGAGATTGCTTGACCACTTGACAGATAGACTCGATATTGAGTTGTGTGATGTTGCATGACCACAATATTGACTTATTTTCATTGCCATCACATACAACAAGGAGCAGTTTTTAGCACATCGGATGACCTAAGGTGGCCCCTTTGCCAAGCCTCTGTCATTTATAAACCAACTTTAGATACAATACCATGTCTGATACCAACTGCACTGCAATTTAATTGTTTACTTAAGTCAAATTAATTTCTGAGCTCAGATTCATTCAGTTATATAATTACCTGAAATTCAAAATCAGTATCTCTTATTAGAGATATAATTATAAAAGTAAATGAAATAAAAAAGTAATTAAAAATGTACAATAGTGAACCAAATCCATTTACACTGTAATGCCTACTTCATATGTGTTATCTCATTTATTTATTATTATTTTTTTTTTAGTAGAAATGAGGTCTTGCTATGTTGCCCAGGCTAGTCTCAAACTCCTGGGCTGAAGCAATCCTTGGTTTTCCAAAGTGCTGAGGTTACAGGGATGAGTCACCACGCCTGGCTTTATCTCACTTATTAATCATAGTAATACTTTAGTATAAACATTGTAATTTATATTTTAGTAATGCAAAACAGTTCCAAAGGATGTAAGTATCTTTCTCACTATCACACAGCCAGTTTGTGTCAGAGCCACAGTAAAAACCCATGGCTATTTCACGCTACAGCTTATAAAGAGGCAGTGTAGATAGGACCCAAGACATTTTGCCTCAACAAGTACCCCTTTCATTTCTACCTAGCTTCTGATCTTTGCAGTTAGCTCCACCATCTAGCAATCTCTCACGAATTTTGTGAAAATTGAGATACCACCCTGTAGTTTTCTCATTTTTCTAATCGTAGATTTTTAATCCTTTTGGATCAAGAAAATACTTTAAACTTGCAAGTAGAAGAAATAGTTGCTATTTATAATCCTGTGTCTTTCCCTAAGCAAGGTGGATTTTGGGTAGGGTCTTGCATAACTCTAAATGTCTGTGGATATGAATGCAGGCTCAGAGATGTAATCTGCTGTCACTGTATACAGTAATAAGGGTGCTAGGCTGGAATTAGGTAGCTTTAGAGGTTTCTTAGTGAGATATGGTGAATATCAGGCCAATAAAGAGTTTTACAGAGGAAAAAAGAGATTTGCCACTGATCCTTCTCAACCTCTAAATTAACTTTGAGAAAGAACAGAAGGGGATACAAGAGAAACTTTCCTTTAAGGAAAGAACAATGCCTTTTAAGTCAAACAATTTTATATTCATATGCTGATGAAATTTTTTTGAAAGTATCCTATTACTGGCTAAAGTCATCATGTACAGGTTAGTTCCTTATACAACACTTTCACAAGCATATACTTTGAGAAAAGCATCAGCATAAAAACATGAGCAGGTAGCGTTCAGAGTGACAGCATCAATAGAGGGATCAAAGCATTTAGAGAAGATATACCTCACAAGGTTTGAAGGGATGGGAACCTGGAGTTGCCCCTTCTGTCCCTGCCTTTTAAGTCCTAAAATTTAAAACTGTAAGAGGCAGAAGCCATACAGAAACAGATGAGCATGGGAAAGCCTAGGCCTTCATAACTCACAATTTGTAGAGATTTTATTTCCAGAGGATGGAAAAAGAAGTTTTACATCCCAATTCACATTAAAAAGCTAGCATAACCTTGATATCAATGTCAAACAAAAACAGTACATGAAATCAGAGTGTAAGTTAATCTCACTCTCTCTCTCTTTCTCTCTCTCTCTATACTAATATTTTATTTTAAAATAATTTTATTAAATTATATATCTATATATATACACACACATACTAAATATTAGGACATAGACTATTTAAAAAGGATAACATTTCAAGAACCAATTGTGTTTACCCTACAAATGCAAGGTTGGTTAAATGTACTTGGTGTATTCACCACAGTAATCAATTAATAGAGGAACAAATCCTATGATAATCACAGTCGATGAAGTACAACTATTTGGGGAAAGTCAACATATATCCAAGAGGAATACTCTCAGAAACTAGAAATAGAGAGAACTTCTGATAAAGTATATCTACAAATAAAATCTACAGTAAATCATGGTAAAATGTTGAATATTTTCCATTTCTTATCAGGAATAAGATGAGGATGTCCACTATCACCGGTTCAATTCCTCATTGTACTGGATGGGTCTGTCCAATGCCATAAAATGAATTAAAGAAATAAAGAGTATAATACTTTAAAAGGTGAAATGAAAAGTATTATTACTCACAGATGGCATGATTGTATATGTTAACAATCAAAAAGTATCTATAGACAAACTTTTGGAATTAATAAGCATATTTAGCAAGGTTTCTGGAGAGAAAAATCAATCATAAAAGTTTATCTCTATATACCAGCTCAAACAGAATATAAAATTTCAAAAAAGATACAATTTTCAATAGTATGAAATATCTAATTATTCCCAGTTTAAAATAAGATGCACAAGACTTATTTGCAGACAATTGGGAAACTTTACTGAGAGAATTTGAATAATCAAGTTTCTAACATGAAGATTGCATGCATGGTTCCAGCTTGTCTTCATTTAAAATGATGGTGGCCCTTCACCTATAAAATAAACATAACAGTTGGGAGTATTTCTTAGCAGAACTTATTTTGATAAAACTATGGGTAAAAAAATAAGGCATAGTTTTGGCTTTATAAAATGAACTATAACAAGGTAACCCTCTGGCTTATATCCAGTTAAACCTCTATAGAGACTTAGAAGGTAGACTTTCAGGTATATTAACAGTATTTTAAAATCCCACTCAGTTTTCTAGTGTATAAGAAAGAGTTTGAGTTCAAAATGATTTGATCAAATGAATCTATTTAAAGCAAGTTTTAACTAGAAACTAAAAACTGCATGTAATTTTAGAAAAAAAAATCCAACCAACCAAACATAAAACTTAGAAACAAAAGAAATTTGAAATAATTTTTTGAATATAGGATAGCTCAAACAGTAATGCCACATTCGAAAGTGCTTAAGTGACATAAATAGAAAGGCTAGTACTATATTTGTTTTGTTTCTGTTATGAGAAAATGTTAAAATGTTTGTGATTAGTTTACTCCTTATATGTTTATCTAAAATAGGTTAACTATTTGACCCTGTTTTCACCTGTGGTTCTAGAATAATTATCAATAACACTTCTTTGCACATTTAAAAGTATTCCAGTTTGTACAATCAATTATGTTGTCTCAGTGATTGCAAGCCATTATCATTACAGATAAAGTGTTCAAAAGAAATAGTAATGATTCTCATAATTTGGCAAAAGGGGGAGCAGAAGGAGAGGAAGAGGAGGAGAGACAGAAAGAGACTGACGAATCTGGAAAAGCTAAAAACAAATAAACAATAGCTTATTCTTTTTGTTTCTAAATGGTAAACACTTTTGATGGAAAATTCTGGCAAGTTTTAAAAGTTCATCCATGTTATGATGTTTAAATACTCACTACTGTGGTAGAGTAAACAATTTTGTTTCGATAGCATATCAAACATTGCATCAACGTTTGAAAACTGTTCAGAGCTCAAGAATGTATCTAGTTTTAATTATATTACACATTTAATATTTGTCCTGTCTTGTTCCTATTTTTTATTTTGTATACTTGAGCTTTGTCCATTTTCTTCAAGATTATGTAAACTAGAGACTATATTGTAAACTACATAATCTTGTAGAAAATCATTTTCTACAGGAAAACCATTTTCTACAAGATTATGTAAACAAGATTATGCAAACATATCTATTCTTAGATATGTTGAAAATCTCTTTTATTTACTAGTTGAATTATTTCCCTTAATGACTATACCTGTCTTTTACACTGTTTACAATAGCAAAGGCTTGGAACCAACCCAAATGCCCATCAATGATAGACTGGATAAAGAAAATCTGGCACATATACACCATGGAATACTATGGAGCCATCAAAAAGGATGAGTTCATGTCCTTTGCGGGGACATGGATGAAGCTGGAAACCATCATTCTCAGCAAACTAACACAAGAACAGAAAAGCAAACACTGCATGTTCTCACTCGTAAGTGGGTGTTGAACAATGAGAACACATGGACACAGGGAAGGGAACATCACACACTGGGGCCTATTGGGGGATAAGGGGGCTACGGGGGGGATAGCAGGGGGTGGGGGGATTGGGGAGGGATCATATTAGGATAAATACCCAATGTAGATGATGGGGGGATAGATGCAGCAAACACCATGGCATGTATATACCTATGTAACAATCCTGCACAATCCACACATGTACCCCAGAAGTTAAAGTATAATAAAAAATAAAACAAACAAAAAAAAGAAAATTAAGATTAAACAGACAAAAAAGTATATTTTTCTTTTTTCCTTATGTTTATTTTGTACATTTTTCTTATTTTTTATATTGAATGCTCATATAATTTTATATTTTTATTTTTTAATAACATAGCTATTAAAGGCTATGATCTTACTATGATTATATGTGCAATAGGTTCCTGAACATAGCCTGAAAACTATTTTTAATCTAAATATTCTAATGGAATGGATTAGGAATGTAGAGTAAAAACAGTGGACTAATGCAAGGTAATTTCTTCCCTAAACACTAGGTGTTTGCATTAAATTCAGAAGCTCATATAATTAATGCCTAGAAGTTTCGAAAAAACATGTGTAAAACATACTTAAGTTGATTGCTCAAATTTTAATGTATCTGATTTTGACCCAGTTTTATAAGAGCAAATGTGGGTATAGAAGATGAGGAATTTGTCCAAAGTCAGTTAAATTATGTTAGAGCTTGGACTAAAGCCTACTTAATTGCCTCAGCATGTTTCATACAATGAACATCTGTTACAAATTTATTAGATATTTTTTAAAAGCAGACCTTCATAAAAGGATCTGATATTATTAGCTGTTGGTTAAGGAACATATACTAAAAAGTAAGAAAATATCTTCACATTTTATAATGGAATGTGGCTTTGACCCAATGTGGTAGAATCTCTGCCAGCTTATAAGTCAGGTTTTTGGAGACTGAACTATCTTTCAAAGAATCTTTGTATATGAACTCTGTTAAATTATATTAGAAGTAATGGTACCTCTGTATTATAAACTATATAGTACTTTTGAAAGCAGAAACCCTATAATTTGCATCTTTAATGGATAACTTACCTGCTTCTGGTATTTTAACAGGCTCCAGATTTGACAGAAATTCTCCTATGACGTCTGGTCCATCTCCACATTCACCCCCCGTCTTTGATCGCATCAGTTCCTGGATATAGGCTGATAGGCCTAGCAGTTAAAAATAAAAAAGGTTACCAATTTAAGCTGTAAAACATAAAATATAAATAAAAGTGATAATATTCACTCCCTCAATGTTATGAAATAAAAGCCTATAGGCTAGTGTGGTAATAAATGCAATGCATAAGAATTTCAACAACATTATTTCAGGAGTCTTGTCAGAAAAAGAAAATAAGGTTTTCCAAATGTTATCATCCTTTTCTTTTCCCACAAGTGCCCCAGACAGCTTAGTTGACTCCTTTGTAGGTATATGTTCTTGTACTTATAATTTTAAGTTAGTGATTCATTTGAGTGTAACTAGACTGTGAGCTCAAGGCTGAAATCATCTGTCTCATAATATTTATATCCCTAAAACCTGCTTTTTCTTACAGCAACCTAGATGGTAAGAAGGATACATACTTTGGAATGAAATACAAATTATTTCTCCACCAGTGAAGTGTTCTTTGGTAAGCACAATCTCTGAGTCTCAGTTTTCGTACTTATCAAATGAGATTTATATCTCTATGCAAGCTAGTTTAATCCAAGGTGTTATATATGAAATATCATATATACAGAGATTATATATCTCTATGCAAGCTAGTTTAATCCAAGGTGTGAATTGGTGTGGATACGAAATATATATATCATACATATGTAAAAACATATATGTGTCATAAATGTAAAAATATACATCATTCTATGTAAAAACACATGTGCATATATGTAAAAACATATATACGTCAGTATATGTAAAAACATGTGTGTCATATATGTAAAACATATATGTCATATGTAAAATGCACATCATTGCATGCAAAACATGTCATCACATGTAAAACACATCATCACCATATGCAAAAACATATACATGTAAAAACCTGTCATCGTACATGTAAAATGTATGTCATTACATGTAAAACATGTCATTATATGCAAACACATACATGTCACAGCATGTAAAATATATGTCATAGTATATAAAACATATATGTCATATGTAAGACGTGTATGTCATATGTAAAATACACATGTCATGTGTAGGACATGTTATACATGTGTAAAACACACATATGTCACATATGCAAAACACATGTCAATATGCCAATATATGTAAAATGTCAATATATGTAAAACGTATATCACATATATGTAAAAACATATATCATATATATGTAAAGACCATGTATCATACAGATATAAAAATCATATATATGTGATGAAAATAACAAATAAGCAGCCAACCAATATTTTATTTAAACCTGTGAAATGCTATAGGAATTCTTATTTTCTGTTTTTGTGCTTTGGCCTATATAATCTTCAAAGACAATCTGAGACCTCTCCTTCTCCATGAGGCCTTATCCAATAATTCCGGGCCATACTGTTCTCTCTATTATTTAAGTTCGTACAAAACATTGGTCTATATCATACCATTTTCCTTTTTTTTGAGATGGAGTTTCACTCTTGTTGTCCAGGCTGAAGTGAAAAGGCACGATCTCGGCTCATCGCAATCTCTGCCTCCAAGGTTCAAGTGATTCTCCTGCCTCCTGAGTAGCTGGGATTACGGGCATGTGCTGCCACACCCGGCTAATTTTTTATTTTTAGTAGAGACTGTCTCACCATGTTGGTCAGGCTGGTCTCGAACTCCTGACCCTAGGTGATCCGCCCACCTCGGCCTCCCAAAGTGCTGGGATTACAGGCATGAGCCACCGCTCCCGGCTTCCTTTTGACTGCACACTTTATTGTATTACTCTTTGGGCATGTGGAAGACTCTTGAAGTACTACCTCCCAAACCCCCATGATACATGTCTTCTGATGTTCATGCTCTTGTGTAATTTCTTCTCTTTAAGTGTGAGTGGTAACTGTGTTTTGCTACTAACAAATAGAATATGGAAAAGGTGATGGGTTGTTACTCCCTTGATTATGTTATGTTCTGTCAAACTTGATCTGGAATGAAGAATCACATTCCTAGAGCCACAAGGAAATAAATTATGCCAATAGCCCAAGTGAGCTTGGGAACAGTCTCCCTCAGTTGAGCTTGCAGATGAAAAGGCAGCTTAATTAACCTCTTGGTTGCAGTTTTATGTGATTATGAGCAGCTCAACCACTTAAACTGTGTCTGAATTCCTGACCCACAGAAACAGTGAGATAATAAATGAATGCCGTTTTAAGCTGCTTAGTTTGTGTTAATTCATTACACAGCAATAAGTAGCAAATACAGACAAGTTTTATTCTCCAAATAAGGCTGGAAAGACCTAAAGGACTGAAGTTCTTGACATCTCAGGCAACAACATGCTGTATATAGTAGATGACAGGCAAACACTTTTTAAATTTTTATCACATAGTTGAATCTATTGAATATATATTGATCTTTTGAGAAGAGAGGCCCTGTAATATTCATCTTTGCATATCCTTTACTTGGCAGAGGTTTGGCATATCATTGGCACTGAACTGTTGTGTCAGTCATCTCTTAGTCAGGGAGATATAACTACTATGTGTTACGGCATAAGTTAGCAAATGATAGCTCACCAGTGAAATATGACACTACCTGTCTTTGTACAGCTTTTGAGCTCAGAGTGGCAGTTTTTTACTTAAAAAAATTGACAATAATTGTATATATTCATGGGGTACATAATGATGTCTTGATACATTTAATTATAGTGATCACACCAGGATAATTAGTATATCCATCCATCATCTCAAACATTTATCACTTTCTTTTGTTGGAAACATTCAATATATTCCTTCTTGCTATTTGAAACTATATATTATTGTTAACCATAGCCATTCTACAGTGATATAGAATACAAAAAATCAAAATAATATTACATGATGTGAAAATTATGAAATTCAAATTTCAGTGTCCATAAGTGCTATTGGAGCGCAGGCATATCCATTCACGTACATATTATTGATGGGTGTGTTCATGCTATAGTGGTAGAGTTCAGTGGTAGCAAAGAAAACCAAATGTAGTGCTCTCATTGGTTTGCCCTCTTGCCAATAGGAGGGATACAATTATAACTAGACAGTGTTTCAATTGCCATGCATATTGCCAGGTTGCAACATTTTGTTTGTTTTTAATTATTACTGCATATTCATTGTGTCAAAACAAGAAAATCAGACTTTGGATATTGTCCTTTAAGGGCCATAATACATATTATACATACATAATAATACATATTAATATACATAATAATACATATTATTTTGTTATCAAATTCGATGTCAAAGCATTATGGTTTCTGTGTAATAACACTATAGCTGTGCTAAGGCTACAATATATATCAGCAGTACCAGACTAAGTGCTCATTTCAATATTTCCAACTCA
The DNA here is from genome assembly GCA_963574635.1 of Cheracebus regulus. NCBI lineage: Eukaryota > Metazoa > Chordata > Mammalia > Primates > Pitheciidae > Cheracebus > Cheracebus regulus. Next base: position 22,518 of record CAUYQU010085299.1, read on the forward strand.
GGAATGCAATGGACAGAAAAATTACACAATTTAAAATGAAATATCTCATCATGGAAGAATTTGTTCGCAAAAATAAAATTGAAAATGAATCTAAAACCAAAATGTCTGGGTGTTTCATTTGTTACCAAAGCAAAGAAAGCTGTTTAACAATAATGATTTAATTAAATGTTTTTCAACAAGAGCAACTGAAGAAATGTGTTTGGAGAAAATAACTGTTTAACACTATTAATCTTTTGACAAGAACAGTTTCTGAAAGAGTCAAGGACATTGACAGCAACATCAACAGTCAATTAAAAACAAGGCAAATGATTCTGATTGGTTTTCCTTGGCTTTTGATGAATCAACAGATGTTACTGATACTCCTCAGTTGTTTATTTGAAATAAATACCAAGTCAATGCCAAGTTGAAAGTGACTAAATAATGAACTACTGTTAACAGTCTGTGTGGGACAACTATAGATGAGAATATTTTCAAAGAAGGTGAGGAACACTTATTCAGTACAACTTGCAGTGGAATCTGCTAAGATTTGTTACATCTTATGATGATAAAACACATGGAGCAGAAAAAGACTTAGTTGGACAAATGTACAAAGTTTATTAAAAAGTAAGGTGTTTTAAGTGTGGTTATTCATTCTGTTAGTCACTAGAGGCAATTTTTGGGAAAATATTTGAATCTATCATGTATTACTAAACCAGTACCAGAAACTCATTGGTTCTTATGGAATTAACTATTGTCAATTACATGAATTTTTGTCAGAAATATAAATGGGATACTCTAACTTGTCCTACCATATAACAATTCAATGGCTTAGCAACACTTAAGTTTTACTATGAATATTTTGAGTTCATAAATGGAAATGAGTGAAATTTTTCAGAAGAACTACCCACACCCAGTATTTTTACATTATACATGCCATTGGAAATTAGCTTGTGCTGAGGAGTTGATAATGTTTCTTAAGGACTTCAACCTGAAATTACAAAGGCAAATAGCACTTATATGATAAATTTATACTGTGGATAAATTATTTTAATATTGACTAACATTGTTTAATGAGTAATGTTAAACTACATTGTACAGTTAGGTGCTCTCAAAGGTAAATTAAAAAGTGAGATTTTCGTTCCAACACAAATTTGGAGTATTTATATTTTCTGAGCTCAAACTATAGTTCTACCAACTCCTAATATTTTTGTTATTGCAGTAACATATACATAACATAGTATTTATTATTTATTCATTTTAAGTGAACATTCAGTGGCATTAAGTACATTCATACTGTATTACAACCATCACCACTGTCCATTGCCAGAACTTTTTCATCATCTCAAACGGAAACTATGTGCCTATTAAAAAATAACCCTCCTGCTTTTTGCACATGGCTAGCCAGGTTTCCCAACACCATTTATTAAACAGGAAATCCTTTTCCCATTGCTTGCTTTTGTCAGGTTTGTCAAAGATCAGATGGTTGTAGATGTGTGGTGGTGTCACTTCTGAGGCCTCAGTTCTGTTCCATTGGTCTATATCTCTGTTTTGTTACCAGTACCATGCTGTTTTGATTACTGTAGCCTTGTAGTATAGTTTGGTCAGGTAGTGTGATGCTTCCAGCTTTGTTCTTTTTGCTTAGAATTGTCTTGACTATGCGGGCTCTTTTTTGGTTCCATATGAAGTTTAAGGTTGTTTTTGTCAGTTTCATGAAGAAGGTCATGGTAACTTGATGGGGATAGCATTGAATCTATAAATTACTTTGGGCAGTATGACCATTTTCATGATATCGAGTCTTCCTAACCATGAGCATGGAATGTTTTTCCATCTGTTTGTGTCCTCTCTTATTTCCTTGAGCAGTGGTTTGTAGTTTTCCTTAAAGAGGTCCTTCGTGTCCTTTGTCAGTTGTATTCCCAGGTATTTTATTCTGTTTGTAGCAATTGTGATTGGGCGTTCACTAATGATTTGGCTCTCTGTTTGTCTGTTATTGGTATATAGGAATGCTTGTGATTTTTGGACGTTGATTTTGTATCCTGAGACTTTACTGAATTTGCTTATCAGCTTAAGGAGATTTGGGGCTGAGACTATGGTCTTCTAAATATACAATCATGTCATTTGCAAATAGAGACAATTTGACTTCCTCTTTTCCTAATTTAATACCTTTTATTTATTTTTCTTGCCTGATTGCTCTGGCTAGAATGTCCAGTAATATGTTGAATAGGAATGTTGAGAGAGGACACCCTTGTCTAGTGCCAGTTTGCAAAGGGAATGCTTCCAGTTTTTGCCCATTCATTATGATATTGGCTGTGGGTTTGTTGTAAATAGTTTTTATTATTTTCAGATACATTCCATCGATACCTAGTTTATTGAGAGTTTTTAGCAGGAAGGGCTGTTGCATTTTGTTGGCCTTCTCTGCATCTATGGAGATAATCATGTCATTTTTGTCTTTGGTTCTGTTTATGTGATGGGTTATGTTTATAGATTTGCATAGGTTGAACCAGCCTTGCATCCCCACGATGAAGCCTACTTGGTTGTGATGGATAAGCTTTTTGATGTGCTGCTGTATTTGGTGTGCCAGTATTTTATTGAAGATTTTACATTGATGTTCATCATGGGTATTGGCCTGATTTTCTTTTTTAGTTGTGTCTCTGCCACTAGACCGCTTCCTTACACCTTATACAAAAATTAACTCCAGATGGATTAAAGATTTAAACATAAGACCTAATTTTTAGTTGTGTCTCTGCCACTAGACCGCTTCCTTACACCTTATACAAAAATTAACTCCAGACGGATTAAAGATTTAAACATAAGACCTAACACCATAAAAACCCTAGAAGAAAACCTAGGTAATACCAATCAGGACATGGGCATAGGCAAGGACTTCACGACTAAAACACCAAAAGCAATGGCAACAAAAGCCAAAATAGACAAATGGGATCTAATTAAACTTAAGAACCTCTACACAGCAAAAGAAACAATCATTAGAGTGAATCAGCAACCAACAGAATGGGAAAAAGATTTTGCAAGCTACCCATCTGACAAAGGGCTAATATCCAGAATCTACAAAGAACTTAAACAAATTTACAAGAAAAGAACAACCCCATCAAAAAGTGGGTCAAAGATATGAACAGACATTTTTCAAAAGAAGACATTTATGTGGCCAACAAACATATGAAAAAATGCTCATCATCACTGGTCATTAGAGAAATGCAAATCAAAACCACATTGAGATATACCATTTCATGCCAGTTAGAATGACGATCATTAAAAAATCTGGAGACAACAGATGCTGGAGAGGATGTGGAGAAATAAGAATGCTTTTGCACTGTTGGTGGGAGTGTAAATTAGTTCAACCATTGTGGAAGACAATGTGGTGATTCCTCAAGGATCTAAAAAGAGAAATACCATTTGACCCAGCAATCCCATTATTGGGTATATACCCAAAGGATTCTAAACCATTCTATTATAAGGACACATGCACATGTATGTTTATTGCAGCACTGTTAACAATAGCAAAGACTTGGAACAAACCCAAATGCCCATCAAGGATAGACTGGATAAAGAAAATGTGGCACATATACGCCATGGAATACTATGCAGCCATAAAAAATGATGAATTCATGTCCTTTGTAGGGACATGGATGAATCTGGAACCTATCATTCTCAGCAAACTGACACAAGAACAGAAAACCAAACACTGCATGTTCTCACTCATAAGTGGGTGTTGAACAATGAGAACACATGGACAAAGGGAGTGGAACATCACACACTGGGGTCTGCTGGGGAGTCAGGGGCCAGGGGAGGAAGAGCAGGGATTGGGGAGATTTGGGAGGGATGATATTAGGAGAAATACCTAATGTAGGTGATAGGGGAGGGGGTGGCGATGGAGGCAGTAAACCACCATGGCATGTACATATCTATATAACAATCCTGCATGATTTACACATGTACCCCAGAACTTAAAGTAAAATAAAAAAATTAAAAGTTAATAACTCTCAATTTGCCTTCCCCTACAGCCTCTTGTAACTTCTATTCTACTTTCTGCTTCTAGGAATTTGCCTATTCCGTGTACCTCAGATAAACGGAATCACATAATATTTTTCCTTTTTGTCTGACTTATTTCACTTAGTGTGATGCTTTCAAGGCTTATCTTTGCTGTAGTGTGTATCAGAATGTTGAAAACTGAATAATGTATGTATGTAGTACATTTTGCTTATCTGTTCATCTGTTGTACATTTGAGTTGTTTCCACCTTTTGGCTTCTGAGTAATGCTGCTATAAAGATTGGTGCACAAATTTTGTTTGAGTCCTGCTTTCACTTATTTTTGGTGAATACCTAGACGTTGAATTGCTGGATCATATGTAATTCTATGTTTAACTCTTCAAGAAACTACCAAACTGTTTTCCACAGTTGATGCACAATTTTATATTCCCACTAGCAACACACAGTAATTTCTCCATATACTTGCTAGCATTTGTTATTTTCTGTTTTTTTTTAAAATATAATAACCATCATCATTGGTGTGGAGTGGTATTTCATTGTGGTTTTGATTACATTTCTCTAATGATTTGGGTTGCTGACTATCTTTATATGTTCTTATTGGCCATTTGTGTATCTTCTTGGGAAAAATGTCTATCTAAGTCCTTTGCTCGTTTTTGAATTGGGGCATTTATTTATTCATCTAGTTAGTTATTGCTGTTGTTGCGGTGTTGTAGGAATTCTATCTACATTCTGGGTATGCCCATATTAGATGTATGCATTGCAAATATTTTCTACCATTCTTAACAAGTACTTTTTGCACCTTGATGCAAATGCAAAGGAAATTTCTGTATTTCAAAATCCATTTAACTGTGCAAGGGAAGAGGTTTCTCCTGTCTTTCAATTGGAAGTAACTAATATTCAACATAATGACATGCTAAAAGGCAAATATCAAGAGAAGAATCTAATAAATGCCTTGTAAATTATGAATATGCTGAAATATCTTGTGTTCATAGGGACAGGGATAGCTTTTTTCCACCCAAAACATTTTTGTTCTTCTCATTAATAGATCTGAATTACAAAAATTATTCTGTTATTATTTTATTTTGAATTTTATTAGTAGATGTTTCTTATTATATGAGCACCTATATAATGTTCTTGATTTTGCCTCATGGCTTTCAAAGGCTAAGATATTTGCTATCTGACTACAAAAAAGTTTGCCAACACCTGTCTTAAAAGATTTTTTATAAGAATTAAACCAGGCAATTGTAGGAGGAATTGGGAAAGTTAAGGTGCAGAGGAGAAGTTGGGTGATCAGAGAAGAAATCATCAGTTTACCTGAGAAATCAAACATGTTCAGATGCCAAATAATTTTAGAATTATTTCAAAGGGAAGGTAGAAGTATAGGGGGAGAAATGAGTGATGATTTTGGATAGCTTTAGTCTCTGTGGTCCCACACGAGGTGTCCAGTTGTGGCTTTGACTTACCATTATTCAACAGAGTCAGTTATTCGGAAGAGGAGCTGGATGTGAATTACAAGAAAGAAAAGACAATTTGGGACCATCACTATATATAACTACAATGACCTTTAGAAAGTAAGACTGCTGCCTCACTTCTGCCTTTCAAGGCAAATTCCTCTTTTGGTTAACACTAAATCATGACTGTATAGTGTGAAGAATTCTGGGGAAAAATTTTCAGCTTAATCAAATTGGCATTTATAAATATACAAGAATACCACAATGTTGAAAGAATAAAGTGGTGGAGATTGATCTGTTTTTAGTTAGCTTATTTGTTTTTGAGGTAATATCCTGATTTCCTATGAAATAGTCCTTTTCCTTTTTGCATTTATGTATAGAATAAACATTTTTCATTAAAAATCAACTTTATTGAGATATATACAACAAAGCAAACCAATTTTACATAAATCTTTAAGTGAGTTTGACCAATTATCCATGTAACCACCTCTCTATTCAAAATATATGTTTCTATCACTCCAAATTCTTTCTCATGGCCTTTGTACTTGACCATTATTTAACTAGACCTAGCTAACCACTGATTTACTTTATAGTACTATAGATTAGATTTGCCTCTTTCAGAATTTCATTAATGGAATTATATAATTCATATTCTTGCTTCTTTTTTACTAAGCATTTTGTTTTTGAGATTCATTCATGTTCTATGTATTAGTAATTTGTTTCTTTTTATAGTTGAGCAATATTCCATTGTTTGAATTGCCTTTTGTCTATCCATTCAAATACTGTTGGACATCTGAGTTGTTCCAGATTTGGACTATCAGAAATAAAGCTGCTATGAATATTTGTGTTCGAGTTTCTTGGAAGACATATCTTTTAATTTCTCTTGGTAAATACCTAGGAGCAAGACGTTTTACTCATGTAAGTGTTGGAATTTGTAAAAAGCTGCCAGAAGGTTCTCCAGTGTGAATGTACCATTGTATATTTCATCATCAGTATATGAGAGTTCCAGATGTTCTACATAGTTGTCATCAGTGTTCTGCACCAACACTTTTTGTCATCAATCTTCTAAATTTTAACCTTGTAATGATAGTTCATTGTAATGTACTTTTAATGTGCATTTTCCTGATGTTTAATGATAGGCATTTTTTAAACATGTTTATTGGTCATTTGCACATTTTTTTGTAGCGAAGAGTTTATTCAAGATTTTTGCTTATTTAAAAATTTAGGATTTTTGTATTTTTTTAATTATTGAGTTTTAGTTCTTTTTGTATTCTGTATACATATTATTTGTCAAAAATAGTGGAAATATTTTCTCCAAGCCTGTGATTTCCCTTTTTTGTTACTTAAATTTTTTTTAGAATAATTTTAAATTAGATTAATTTATTTTTTAATTGTTCTGGGTACATGGTGTATATATTTATGGGATAATGAGATGTTTTGATACAGCTATGCAATGTGAAATAAGCACGTCATGACAAATAGGGTGTCTATTCCCCTCAAATATTTATCCTTTGAGTTACAAACAATCCAATTACACTCTTTATTTTAAAATGTACAATTAAGTTATTATTGATTATAGTCACCCTGTTGCGCTATCAAATAGTAGGTCTTATTCATTCTTTCAATTTTTTTTGTATTAGTTAATAATCTCCACCTTCCCCTTCCCCTCTCACTACCCTTGCAAGCCTATGGTAACCGTCCTTCTACTCTCTATGACTATGAATTCAATTGTTTTGATTTTTAGATCCCAAAATAAGTGAGAATGTTTGATGTTTTTCTGTGTCTGGCTTATTTCACTTAGAATAATGACCTCCAGTTCCATTCATCTTGTTACAAATGACAGGATATTATTTTTTATGACTGAATAGTACTGCATTGTGAATAAGTAACACATTTTCTTTATCCATTCATGCTGATGGGCACTTAGGTTGTTTCCAAATTTTGACAATTTTGAACAGTGCAGCAACAAACATAGGTGTACAGATACCTCTTAAATATGCTGATTTCCTTTCCTTTGGGTATGTACCCAGCAGTGATTACTGGATTATATGGTAGCTCTATTTTTGTTTTTTCTAAGAAACCTCCAAACTAATGTACATTTTTGCATTCCCACCAATAGCGTATAAAAGTTCCTTTTTCTTCACATTCTTGCTAGCACTTGTTATTGCCCATCTTTTGGATATAAGCCATTTTACTGAGGTGAGATAATATCTCATTGTAGTTTTGATTTACTTTTCTCTGATTATTAGTTATGTTGAATACCTTTTCATATGCTTGTTTGCCATTTTTTTGTCTTCTTTTGAGAAATGTCTTCTCAGATATTTTGCCTGTTTTTAAATCAGATTATTAGTTTTTTTCCTATAGAGTTATTTGATATCCTTATATGTATTTTGGTTATAGATCCCTTGTCAGATGGGTACTTTGCAAATATTTTCTCCCATTCTGTGGATTATCTGCTCACTTTGTTGATTGTCTTCTTTGCTGTGCAGAAGCTTTTTAACTTGACGTAATCCCATTTGTCCATTTATGCTTTGGTTGCCTGTGCTTGTGGGGTATTACTTAAAATTTTTTGCACAGACTAACGTCCCAGAAAGTCTCCCTGAGGTTTTCTTGTAGTAGTTTCATAGTGTGAGGTCTTAGATTTAAGTCTTTAATTCATTTTGATTTCATTTTTGTATGTGGCAAGAAATAGGGCTCTAGTTTCATTTTTCTGCATATGAATATCCAGTTTTCCCCCAACATCATTTATTGAAGAGATTGTCTTTTTCCCCAGTGTATGTTCTTGGTACTTTGGCAAAAATGAGTTCACTGTTGCTGTGTGGATTTGTTTCTGGGTACTCTATTCTGTTCCATTGGTTGATGTGTGTGTCTTTATGCCATTATCATGCCGTTCGGTTACTGTAGCTCTGTAGTATAATCTTAAGTCAGGTCATGTGATTTTTTCTTTTCTTTTTTTTTTTTTAAAAAAAGAATGAAAGAGAGAAAGAAAGAGGAAGAGATTTTAGAAAAAGAGAGAAAAGGAGAAAGAAAGAAACAGCAAAAGAAAGAAAAAAGAATGCAAGAGAAAGAAAGAGGAAGAGATTTTAGAAAAAGAGAAAAGGAG
>CAUYQU010085300.1:0-12189 GCA_963574635.1 Cheracebus regulus
TCTATTTCTAGGTCCTTGAGGAATCGCCACACTGTCTTCCACAATGGTTGAACTAATTTACACTCCCACCAACAGTGTAAAAGTGTTCCTATTTCTCCACATCCTCTCCAGCATCTGTTTTCTCCAGATTTTTTAATGATCGCCATTCTAAAAAAATACAGAACGCTTCACGAATTTGTGTGTCATCCTTGTGCAGGGGCCATGTTAATCTTCTCTGTATCGTTCCAATTTTAGTATATGTGCTGCCAAAGTGAGCACTCAATAAATGTTTATTAAGTAGCTTATTATATGCCAGCTACTATTTAACATTGGCAAACAATAAAAAAAAATCCCTGCCCTTAAGGAGCTTATATTCTAGTGGTGATGTTAACTACTAGTTCATATATGTATTCATCTATAAGTGGTATATAAAACTTTTTCCATGGTTTTACATTTAAAAATTTGAAAACTTCTGCTTCCTGTTGGGTTTTTTTTGTTTGTTTGTTTTGAGATGGAGTCTCGCTCTGTCGCCCAGGCTGGAGGGGTGCAGTGGCACGATCTCGGCTCCCTGCAACTTCCACTTCCTGGGTTCAAGCAATTTTTCTGCCTCAGCCTCCCAAGTAGCTGGGACTACAGGCGCATGCTGCCGCGCCTGGCTAATTTTCATATTTTTAGTAGAGATGGGGTTTCACCCTATTGGCCAGGCTGGTGTCGAACTGCTGACCTCGTTGTCGCCTGCCTCAGCCTCCCAAAGTGCTGGAATTACAGACGTGAGCCATCGCACCCAGCCCAGTGTTTCTGTTTTTAAGATTGATCCATGTTGATAATGCATAGCCCTAATTTACTCAAGATTGATCTGTAGAATTCTATCCAGTGAATATGCCACAATTCGACTGTTTTCCTGTTGATGGACATTTTAGTTGTTTTTAGCTTGGTTGTTTGTTTTATAAACAATATTAAGTGCTCTGCATTGTTCTGTGTGGGAAACACTCGAGGGGAGAAGAAAAGACACACAATCCCTTTAAGGGTAAACAAGCTTTATCCACAAAAATGGCAATGCAGATATAATAAGCAAATTAATAAAATAAGCAAACTGCAATGGGAAGAGGAGAAAGGGAAAGAGATGAAATATATGTACACTCACCAGACTATGGAGAACTCATCACCAGACTGGGAAGCAACAGCCTGGGTTCCAGAGTCAGCCATACATCCATGCGCTCGTGGGGAGAAGTCTCATGAAGCTTTGGCGTGGTCTGGGACCCTAGCTCTTTTGGTAACAAGTTGTTTGGCATGAGGCCCAGTCAGGAGGGCCCTTTGTCACTGGGGTCAAGGAACACTAAAAGGTCAACTTGTTTTTGCAATTGTTGTTTTTCAATAACTAATGTATAGGAATAGGTTGAAATAGAGATTTCTCTGAAACAGCACTGGATGAACGCCTCAAGGGGCTCAGATAACCTTTTCCGGAGCTTGGTGACCATTGTTTGTGTCCACATTTAATTGAATTCAAATTTAATATTTAACTTTTCCTCCACATGCATATGCATAAGGATAATTTGTCTAGAGAAGTGTTGTTCTAACTGTGGGCTGCAAGCAGCATGTTTTAAAAGTAGAAAGAGAATAGAATAGAAATTATTGGTAGGAGAGAAGATATTAGTATAAGGCACATAGTAAGAATAGTGTTTTATAGAGCTTTTGTTTTCAGGGGTATGTATACTAGATAAGATGTGAGATATATTTCTTAGTTTGGTTGTGGGCAAACAGGTTTGTAGGCTGTTCAAAGTTATATGCAGAACCTTATAGCTGACTATTACTAAATTGCTCTCTGAAGTTGTGGTAGCAGTTTACAGTTCCAGTGGTGGTATACTGGTGTTTGTGTTGTTCTGCATCCTTCCCAATAGTTTGTTTGGTTAAACTGTTAAATTTTTGTCCAATGATGAGTATGAAAACAGTTATCTCATTGTGGTTTTACTCTGCCTTTCCTTGCTAACTAGTGAGATTGGGGTTCTTTTTTTTTTTTATGCAGGAAAATTAATATAATTCCCTGGTAGATAGCTATCAGATCAGTGTTCAAGATGATGAGTGTAATACTCAGTGGCATATTCTGAGTACATTTCTGTAAATAGTTGAAATGACTTGCTAATACTATGATTGACAGTTGGGGGGCTTAAATGGTTTGATTTAATGTGTTCTCTTTATACACTGTAGTCTGTGTTCAATTCTATAAATTTGAGTCTTTGAATTTAGTATAATGACTTTGTATTTATACAAGACATTAGTAGTCATTAGTAGCAGCATTATTGATTTGAGTATTAATATTTCCATATGTTTGTATAGGTACCTGTCCAATTTTTTTCTTTTAAAATTTTATAAGGAAAATACATGCATAGTTAATTTTTAAAGTATAAAAAGGTAAAAAGAAATTTGTCTTCTTTTCCTGTCCCCCAGTTCTCCCCAGAAGCAACTATTTAAAAAGATTCTTATATGACCTCTTAGACATACATACTTCATCACTATCCCCTTGCCCTCCTCTTTTTATTTTTAGTTTCTTTATTCAGATGACATTCTATCATTGTTCTGTAGCTGTTCATTGCTTCCACTTCATACTGAATCTTAAAGATTGTTTCATTTTTACACATAGGAATTTTACCACTACTGAATTTGATTCCATTGTGTAGTTGCATCATAATTTAATTTTTTATGTATATTTAGATTAAAAAGAAGCAAAACCCACACAAAAATTTCAGCTTTTATAAACTATGTTTAATTAAATATTTTGTATTTAAATGAATGTGTATGTAGGATAAATTCCAGGAGGTGGAATTACAGGGTCAAAGGGACATATATTCAGATAGATTTTTGTCAAATTGCCTTCTAAAAATTCAATTTATACTCTCCCCAAAATTAGAGTGGGCTGGGTATGGTGGCTCACACCTGTAATCCTAGCACTTTGAGAGGCTGAGGCAGGTGGACCACATGGTGAAACTCCATCTCTACTAAAAGATATAAAAATTAGCCAGGTGTGGTGGCTCCTGTAGTCCCAGCCACTCGGGAGGTTGAGACAGGAGAATCACTTGAACCTGGGAGCCGGAGGTTGCAGTGAGCCGAGATCGCACCACTGCACTCCAGCCTAGGTGATGGCTCTAGGTGATTAAATGAGATACATATGTTTGTTAAAAACTAAACTCTCAGTTATATATATTGATGCATTTATATACTTACATATGTATGTCTGGACATCACGTCTCATAAATTGGGCAACAGGGATCTAAAAGTTGTTTGACTGTTAAGAAATGTAGTCTGTTGTCTGTTTCCTAGTTGAGCCAGTTTTCTCTCAGCATTAGAATTCTTCTCTCCACCTTTGTACTTTCCTTGCTGTCTTCACCTTGAGCCCGTGTTTCACTCTGGAACTCCTCTTAGGAGGTACCTCTGGCAGAGATAGAGGGGTCTACACGGGGAACTTCCTGTCTGGTTTTTGACAGGCACTTCTGTATTGCAGCTGACAATGTGAGATCTGTTCCCCCTACTTTGTGCTGTGTATATTATGTGTAAATGTTTTTTCTCATTTATATTCTTGTCAAATGATTCACAAATGTACTGGGTTTTTTAATTGTTATTTTCTCAGAGATCGTTGTTCTGACACTGTTAGTGTTTACTGTTAGTTTTTACCCATGAGCCAGTTAATCCCTCTAGGTAATTGAGAACTGATTATAATTTAGAATTTTTTTTACTTCTGGTTTATAATCTAATGGGAAAACTTTGATTTTAGGTTTTCTCTAGACTTAAAAGTTAGAGCTGAATCATTGCTTCTTGGTATTATTTTAACTTGATGATTATTAAAGAAATGTGCTTATCTATTTTGGTGGGAGGTATATGTTCAAACTGGAAATTTGTAGAAATGATGTATTGATTTGTAATGATGTCATTTCTGTATTTACAGGTAGGCGAAAACCAAGAGTACATCGGCCTCGTTCTCCGATATTGGAAGAAAAAGACATCCCGCCCCTTGAATTTCCCAAGTCCTCTGAGGATTTAATGGTGCCTAATGAGCATATAATGAATGTTATTGCCATTTACGAGGTACTGCGGAACTTTGGCACTGTTTTGAGATTATCTCCTTTTCGCTTTGAGGACTTTTGTGCAGCTCTGGTGAGCCAAGAGCAGTGCACACTCATGGCAGAGATGCACGTTGTGCTTTTGAAAGCAGTTCTGCGTGAAGAAGACACTTCCAATACTACCTTTGGACCTGCTGATCTGAAAGATAGCGTTAATTCCACACTGTATTTCATAGATGGGATGACATGGCCAGAGGTGCTGCGGGTGTACTGTGAGAGTGATAAGGAATACCATCACGTTCTTCCTTACCAAGAGGCAGAGGACTACCCATATGGACCAGTAGAGAACAAGATCAAAGTTCTACAGTTTTTAGTCGATCAGTTTCTTACAACAAATATTGCTCGTGAGGAATTGATGTCTGAAGGGGTAATACAGTATGATGACCATTGTAGGGTTTGTCACAAACTTGGGGATCTGCTTTGCTGTGAGACATGTTCAGCAGTATACCATTTGGAATGTGTGAAGCCACCTCTTGAGGAGGTGCCAGAGGATGAGTGGCAGTGTGAAGTCTGTGTAGCACACAAGGTGCCTGGTGTGACTGACTGTGTTGCTGAAATCCAAAAAAATAAACCATATATTCGACACGAACCTATTGGATATGACAGAAGTCGGAGGAAATACTGGTTCTTGAACCGAAGGCTCATAATGTAAGTAACTCTGGTCTGAATTTTTTGTATGCATTTAAAATTAAACTAGTTTCCTTCATGATTGATGTAGCAGAGCTGTGCTGTTGATGTGATATAAACCTTTGTAACTTCATAGTTACACAGTTAAAAATTTCTTAGTTGAAGGAATATGTGCATTAACATAGCTTTTAAGAAGGAAAGAAGCAAAATGCCATTTTTTTTTTTTTTTTTTTTTTTTTAAAGTTGGGGTTTCACCATTATGGCCAGGCGAGTCTTGAACTTCTGAACGAGGGTGATCCACCAACCTTGGCCTCCCAAAGTGCTAGGATTACAGGCGTGAGCCACCGCGCCCGGCAATGCCATTGTTTTTGATCCCTAGGACAGGACATAGAATGTTTCTAGGTGGGGATGGGCGTGGCAGCTCATGCCTATAATCTCAGCATTTTGGGAGTCCAAGATGGGTGGATCAGTTGAGGTTGGGAGTTCGAGACCAGCCTGGCCAGCGTGGTGAAACCCCACCACTACTGAAAATACAAAAATTAGCCAAGTGTGATGGCACGCACCTGTAATCCCAGCTATTCAGGAGGCTGAGGCAGGACAATTGCTTAAACCTAGGAGGCAGAGGCTACAGTGAGCTGAGGTCATGCCAGTGCATTCCAACCTGGGTGACAGAGACAGATTCTGTCTCAAAAAGAATGCTTCTAGGTGGAATGCCACCATTGGCTTGTTTTTGGTTATGTTCCCCTATACCCTAGCTCAGGTCATCCACCCCTAACTTTGGTGTTAAGATTGTTTTACTTCTCTTTTTTGGTTTTACCCTATCTGTATGTAAAATGGAGCAGCAAGAAAAAGGTCAGCTCTGCCAGTATTGGTTGTAATTCCCCAGGAGGAGATGATTCCAACAGACTCAGGATCATAGTCTGGCCTCAGTGTTTCCGAGGGTTTTTGAGAAGCTCTCCTGGGAAGTCTGTGGGCAAGATCGGGAGACAGTCTCAGGGTTTACCTCAATCAGGGCATCAGGCAGGGTTGTAGTGTGAACTGAGTATCTGACATCCTGTAGGTATATGGTCAGTGGGATGGGCTGCCTTGTGTTTTCAGCTTCTGAAGTCTTCAAAGCCTTCTTCCAGTTCTTAGAATTAGGTCAAATCAAAAAATCTGGTAGGATGAAATGACTATCAGAGCAGGGCATGGAAAGGAGAGTACAGACTTTATCATTGTGCTGTCGAGAAATCTGAATCCACATTGATTCTTGATTCTTTGTGGCTGGAAGCTTATAGAATCTTTGCTGTCTGTGGTGTTCCGCAGTTTTACAGTGATATGCCCTTGTGTGGGCTGTTTTCATCCACCAGGTATTTTTGGTGAGTATTTTCAGTCTGGCAATTGTTCTGAGAACTTCTCTTGACAACTTCCTCCTCTTTTCCTTCTTGTATTTATCTTGAGCTATGGTTTTATTGAACGTTGGACTTCCTATTTTTGTCTTCTTTCTTACCTTTTCTTTCCAGTTTTCCTCTTTGTCTCTTTCTCTCTTTGGGGTGTGTGTATGTGTTCAGTTTTTCAAGATTTCCTTATCTTGGCCGTCCAGCTATCCAGTTTTTCTTTTCTGCTAACTGTATTTTTATTATCTAAGAGCTCTTTTATTTTTAGAATCTTCCTTTAAAAAAAAAAAATGAAATCCAGTTTCTGTGTCTTATTGGATATAGAATTTTCTCTTACCTTTCTGAGGATATTAATGACAGGTTTTTTTCTGTCTTCTGTGCATGGTCTGTTTCTTCTAAGTTGCTTCTTCCTATTCTTTGTTTTGGTTTTTCTATTTCATACTCACATGTTTATTCTTAATTTTCTGGTCCTCATTAACATTATGGTACTATGTAGCCAATTGGAAGCTCTGAGCAAGTGGGTGGGCCTTATCAATTTTGATTTAACCATTGCATGATTTTCATTGTCTGTTTTCTTGGAGAGAAGTCCTTCTTACCAATATCTTGAGGTCTATCCTTGAGAGTAATCTCTAGAGGAAAGATGGCATAGAAAGGCCTTTTCTTTTCCTGTGTCCTGCTTGAAGCATGAAGGTCTTGCTAGTGGTATTCTGATGGCTGAGTCGGGGAAGGAGGCTTCATTTATTGTGCACACAGCATTTACTATGTGTACTGTCACTTAAACCCTCAGTTTTCTGTATAGTACCTTTGTTCACAACTGAGTGGGGTTTCTCCCAGTCCAGGGAACCTCAGTTTTTCTCTTCTACAGACTAGACCTTTGGCAGCCTGAAGGGGAGAGAAATGGTTTAGGAATCTCCTCCATAAACAGCTTCCAGCCAGTTCGCTATTCTAGAGACGCCTCTCCTTGTTATCGTTGCTCTTTGAGAATTGTGTTCTAAACCTCACCTTCCTTTTTAGTTTGAGATCGGGCTTTCTTGGCTCTGCTGAGGCAGTAATCACTAGTTCATCTACTTTCAGAATTTTTTTTGTGTGTTATTTTGTGCCTCCTCCTTTATCCTTATGAGTTTGTCTTTAACTTTTTTTTTTTTTAATTTAAAGATAGGATGTCACTTTGTCACCCAAGCTCTGGAGTGCAGTGTCGCTGTCTTGGCTAACTGCAGCCTCAACCTCCTGGGCTCAAGCAGTCTTCCTGCTTCAGCCCCCGCCCAGTAGCTGGGACTACAGTTGTCTGCCACCACACCCAGCTAATTTTTGTATTTTTTGTAGAGACAGGGTTTTGCCATGTTACCCAGGCTGGTCTCAAACTTGTGAGCTCGAGCTATCTGCCTACCTCAGACACTCAAAATGTTGGAATTATAGGCACGAGCCACTGTGTCCAGCCTAACAATATTTTTACCGCTTGGTTTTAAGAATGTTTCAGGAGGGAGCAAAATTAAATCTGTCACCTTAATCCAGAAACTGCTATGAGAAATGATACATAAGGTTTTAAATGTATATTTTGTGTCTTTTAGTTTGGATCAGTTATTTTAAGAAATAAGTGTAAAATATGTGTAATTTTTTTCTTTTCTTGCTCACTTACCTCCCAAACATCTGGTCATGGTACTCATTGTGCTGTTTTTTTGTTTTGACATTTTGCTGTTGAGGTGGTAACACGGAAACCTTTGTCAGCAAGGCCATTCCAAATGGTGAAATAACTGTAACCACATTTTAAAAGTTTACTGCTCTCGGGAAGCTGCGGCACAAGAATCGCTTGACCCGAGGAAGCAGAGGTTGCAGTGAGCTGAGATAGTGCCACTGCACTCCAGCCTGGGTGTTGGAGTGAGACTCTGTCTCAAAAAAGAAAGAAAGGGGGGCCAGGCGCGGTGGCTCATGTCTGTAATCCCAGCACTTTGGAAGGCTAAGGAGGGTGGATCACCTGAGGTCAGGAGTTCAAGACCAGCCTGGTCAACATGGTGAAACCCTGTCTCTAATAAGTATACAAAAATTAGCTGGGCATGGTGGCTGGCGCCTGTAATCTCGGCTACTCAGGAGGTTGAAGCAGGAGAATTGCTTGAACCCAGGAAGCAGAGGTTGCAGTGAGCAGAGATCGCGCCATTGTGCTGCAGCCTGGGCAACAAGAGTGAAATTTTGTCTCAAAAAAAAAAAAAAGTTGACTGCTGTATTGTCATTATAAGTGGAAATTCAGTCATGCTGCCTGTCAGGGAGCCCGGTGCTTGTACTTTGTATAGACATTCAACAGTTAGCAGGTCATGTTCACACAGTCTCAGATGCACTCCTGAAAGGAGCTCATAGTTGTCAGGATGACTGGGAACAAATTCAGAGGTAATTGCTCCAGTCCCTACTCCAGTTCTTCCATTCCTGTGCCTTCCTTTGCTGTGCTGCTTTTCCTCACCCTTTGGATGTTCACTCTCACTGCCTCTTTCTTTCCCTGTACTACTGTTTTTGGCCAGCTAGAGACCAAAGGTACCTTGTCCACATACAGAAAAATTTTGACATCTTTAAGGCTCATTACACAGTAATCAGTGGTATAGGTCTTAGTTTCAGAGACCTGTAAATAGAAACTAGTTGTGATAAATTAGTAATAGCCAAGAGCAACATTTATTGAGTACTTCCTCGTGTGCTTCACAGTGTCCTAAGCATTTTATATATTTTTGAATTAATCCTCCCAATAGCCCAGTAATGCAGATACTATATTTTTTAATTTTTTTTTTTTAATTGAGACGGAGTCTCGGTCTGTAGCCCAGGCTGGAGTGCAGTGGCGCGATGTCAGCCCACTGCAACCTCTGCCTCCTGGGTTCAAGTGATTTTTCTGCCTCAGCCTCCCGAGTAGTTGAGACCACAGGCACGTGCCACCATGCCCGGCTAATTTTTTGTATCTTTAGTGGAGATGGAGTTTCACCGAATTAGCCAGAATGGTCTTGATCTCCTGACCTCGTGGTCCACCTACCTCGGCCTCCCAAAGTGCTGAGATTACAAGTGTGAGCCACCGTGCCCCGCCTTTAATTTTTATTTTATTTTAAATTAATTAATTACTTTTGGACACAGGATTTCACTGTTGCCCAGGCTGGAGTGCAGTGGCATGATCATGGCTCACTGCAGCCTCAATCTCCCAGGCTTAGGACATCCTCCCACCTCAGCCTCTCTAGGAGCTGGGACTACAGTGCATGCCACCATGCCCAGCCAAGTTTTTTATTTTATAGAGGTCTCACTGTCTTGCCCAGGCTGGTCTCAAACTCCTGGGTTCAAGCAGTCCTCCCACCTTAGCCTCCCAGAGGGATAGTTTTACAGGCCTGAGCCACTATGCCCTGCCTTGCAGGCACCATTTTTGTTTGCATTTTATAGATCAAGAGACTAAATCACAAAGAGGTTAAATAATTTGCCTTTGATTTGCCCAAGACCCTATGACTCTTGGGAGGTAGAACCTGGAATTTTTTTTCAGAATGTGTTTTATAAAAGTATTTTCAGTACCTTATTTTATACTGTAGTCTAGCTATCAAACCATCTTCGTGGGAAATCTGCAGCTTGCATTGTTTAGCTGTTAAAACCTATGCTTATAACTTGGGGAGAAAGATACTATAATGGTTTTTGTTATATCTGCAGTGAGTATGAAATCTTTAAAAATTTGAAGTAAAGGCATTTTAAAAAAATCTAAACTAAGTAGGATTTCAGAAACGTTCTATTTCATGATATGTCAGTATCAATATATGAAACATCTTGGCCAGGCTGGTCTGGAACTTCTGACCTCAGGTGATCTACCTGCTTCAGCCTCCCAAAGTGCTGGGATTACAGGCATGAGCCACTGCACCCGGCCTAGTTATTTGTTTTAAGGTAAATATTATATAATTCATAAGGTGAGGAAAATAATGACAAGTATATATATTATACCCATGAAGTGCTGGTACTACTCTAAGCACTTTATATATTTTAATTCATTTAATACTAACAACAGCATCTTGATACGTACCGTCACCCTATTTTTCAGATGGAGAGACTGAGGCATAGAGAGTTTTAAGTAGTTTATCCAAGATCATACAACTACTAAGTAGTGGAATCAGAATTTGAACCCAGGCATTCTGGCTCCAGAATATGTGCTTCTAAGCACTGCCTGGGCTGCTTGACCAAGAGCTGAGGACCTAGCTTTTGTCTTTAATTGCTGAATTGCTAGTTGTATCAGTTTCCTGGTTCCGCTATAACAAAGTATTATTTAACAGTTTTGGAGAATAGAAGTCTGAACTCAAAGGCGGCAGCAGGGCCATTGTCCTTCTGCAGGCTGTAGGAAATAATCCTTTCTTTTTTGGCCTTTTCTAATTTCTAGCACCCCAAGTGTCCTTGGCTTGCTGGCAGCATAATTCCAGTCTGCCTGTTGCCATCTTTTCAAGGCAGCCTAGGATTTTTCTACCAAGCACTTCACAGTTCTTCCAGCCTCTTCCATTACTCAATTCCAAAGCCACTTTCACATTTTTAGGTATGTTAGCAGTAGCACCCACTTCCTGTTCCAAAAGTTGGGAGTTTCCTAAGGCCACTATAACAAAGTACCACAAATGGGGTAGATTTAAAAAATATGAATTTATTGTCTAAGTCCTGGAAGCCAGAAGTCTGAAATCATGAGTCAGCAGGGTTGGTTTTTCTGAAGGCTCTCAAAGAGAATCTGTTCTATGCCTGTCTCCTAGCTTCTGACAGTCATTGGCATTTCTTGGTTTACAGACACATACTCCAGTCTCTGCCTCTGTCTTCACATTACCTTCTTTTCTTTTCTTTTTTTTTTTTTTAAGATGGAGTCTTGCTCTCTCAGGCTGGAGTGCAGTGACACAATCTTGGCTCACCACAACCTCTGCCTCCCAGGTTTAAGTGGTTCTCCTGCCTTAGCCTCCTGAGTAGCTGGGACTACAGGCATGTGCCACCACACTCAGCTAATTGTTTGTATTTTTGGTAGAGACGGCGTTTCACCATGTTAGCCAGGATGATCTCCATCTCCTGACCTTGTGATCCGTTTGCCTTGGCCTCCCAAAGTGCTGGGATTACAAGTGTGAACCACCACACCCAGCCCATTACTTTATTTTTTATGTGTCACCCTGGGTCCACTCCTTTTCTAAGGATACAAGTAATTTGATTTAGGGCCACCCTAAATCCAGGATGATTTTTAATCTCAAGATCCTTAATTAATTACATCTGCAAAGACCCTATTTCCAAATAAGAGCACATCCTGAGGCTTCAAGTGGACGTGAACTTTGGGGACATTATTCAACTAATTTCACTAGTGTTCTTTAACACTTCATTTCTATGGGTTTGTTTAGAAACTAAACTTGAAACTTACTGTTAGTCATTAACCTTCTACTTATCTAGCTTAGGTAAAAGTCAAAGAAGCTTTAAATTGTAGACATATAATATGTATGTTTGCTCTTAATTATATTTTTAGCAAAGCTTTGCTTGCCAGCCTGTCTTCTCTTTGACACCCTATGAGTCCTTGGGAATGAATGTGTGCTGAGTGGTACCTTTAGGGAAGCCTGGCTAGTTTGGGTGAACCTGAGGAACATGGTAGGCCTTATAGGATCCAGAGCTTCTGCAGAACCACATTGTAACTCCAAAACCAAATATACATACATAATGTATATTTATTTATACAGGAAAGCTGTTGTCACTTTTACAATGAGAGCAAATAATTTTGATTATATAAACTGTGTATGTAAGCCAAGGACCTAAGTATAAAAAAATAACTTTTTAGCCTGGTGTGGTGGCTCATGCCTATAATCCCAGCACTTTGTGAGGCCGAAGACGGCGGATTGCTTGAGGCCAGGAGTTTAAGACCAGCCTGGCCAACATGGCAAAACCCTGTCTCTACTAAAAATATGAAAATTGGCTGGGCATGGTGGCACACGGCTATAGTTCCAGCTACTTGAGAGGCTGAGGCAGGAAAATCACTTGAACCCAGGACATGGAGGTTGTGGTGAGCCAAGATCACACCACTGCACTCCAGCCTGACACCTGGCTACGGAGCGAGACTCTGTCTCAAAAAAAAAAAAAAAAGAAAAAGAAAAAAG
>CAUYQU010085302.1:0-84166 GCA_963574635.1 Cheracebus regulus
GTTTCACCATGTTAGCCAGGCTGGTCTCAAACTCCTGACCTCAAGTGATCTGCCTGCCTCGGCCCCCACAAAATGCCAGGATTACAGGCATGAGCCACCAAGCCCAGCTGGCCAGATTCCCTTCCTTTTCAAAACTGTTATGTCTATTCTATATGTTTTGCCTTTCTATAAAAATTTGAGAATGCAGAAAAATAAAAATTAGAGAATCTGCTTGTAAATTTCTACAAAAACTCTTGCTGAGACCAGGACTGAGATTGCGTTGAGTCTGTAGATCAGTCTGGGAGAAACTGTCATCTGAACAGCACTGAGTCTTCCCATCCGTGCGCCTGGCTCACGTCCTCACTGGGTTAGGTCTCGTTTCACCTCTTCTGTCAGTGCCTTTAGTGTTTGGTATCCAGGTCTTGCACATGTGTTGTTAGATGTATACGTATTTCATAGTTTTAGGTGCCTTTGTAAAGGATGCTTTTTAAAGAAAGTTCCATCTCCAATTGTTTGTTGTTAGTATATAGAAATGCAATTGATTTTTATAAATTGACGCTTTCTGTGGCTTTGCTGCACTCATTTGTTTGTTATCAGCCTTTAATGTCTGACAGTCTGCTGTGTGCAAAGAGGTAGCTCTCTTATGTGGGTTTATGTTGCTGCTTTACCAGCAGTGGGGGCAGGAGGATTGAGTAGGTGCTCGTGTATGTGTGCACGCATGAGTGAAGCATGTGCTGGAGTTTGCATTTCCTCATTTGGGGGTCACCTGTTCATATCTTTGGCTGCTTTTCTTTTTCTTTTTTCTTTTTTGAGATGAAGTTTCCATCTTGTTGCCGAGGCTGGAATGCACAGGCATGATCTCAGCTCACTGCAACCTCTGCCTCCCAGGCTCAAGCAATCCTCCTGCCTCGGCCTCCTGTGTAGCTGGGACTACAGGCGCCCGCCACCACGCCCGGCTAATTTCTGTATTTTTAGTAGAGATGGGGTTTCATCATGTTGGCCAGGCTGGTCTCGAACTCCTGACCTCAAGTAATCCACCGGTCTCGGCCTCCCAAACTGCTGGGATTACAGGCGTGAGCCACCTCGCCTGGCCTGTTTTCTTATTTCTTTTTTTGTTTGTTTGTCTTTTTTTTCTTATTGTTTCTTAACATTATTTAGGGGTTCCTTATATATTTGGGTTATTAATCCCTATCTTTAATACCTCTTAAAATAGTGGCTCTAGCCTATCATTTGCCTTTGCACTCTGCTTAGGGTGTCTTTTGCCACATAGACGTTTTAGTGTTTCTGTTGTGTGATGCGTCAGTCTTTTTCTTCATGGCTTCTGGGTTTCCTGTATTGCATAAGAAGGGCACCCCAGCCTGGAGCTACACTCCAAGTCACTTTATGATATATATATATATTTTTTGAGACGGAGCCTTGCTCTGTCACCAGGCTGGAGTGCAGTGGCACGATATCAGCTCACTGCAACCTCTGTCTCCCGTGTTCAAGCGATTCCCCTGCCTCAGCCTCCTGAGTAGCTGGGACTACAGGCATGTGCCACCAAGCCCAGCTAATTTTTTGTATTTTAGTAGAGGCAGGTTTTCACCATGACCAGGATAGGCTCGATCTCCTGACCTCATGATTCAGCCGCCTTAGCCTTCCAAAGTGCTGGGATTACAGGCGTGAGCCACCACGCCCAGCACTTTATGATGCATTTTAAACCTGAGTAAGCTTGGTCTCCCTTCACCCTCTTAACTTCAGGATTCTTGCCTGTTTTTTGTTTTAAACCAACTTTAGGTGTACTTTCATACGATAAAATGGGCTTATTTTAAACACAGTTTGGACTGGGCACGGTGGCTTATGCCTGTGATCCTGGCACGTTGGGAGGCCAAGCAGAAAGATCACTTGACGTCGGGAGTTCAAAACCAGCCTAGCCAACATGATGAAACCCTGTCTCTACTAAAAATACAAAAAAAATTAGCCAGGCATGGTGGCAGGTGCCTGTAATCCCAGCTACTTGGGAGGCTGAGGCAGGAGAATCGCTTGAACCCAGGAGGCAGAAGTTGCGGTGAGCCGAGATCACACCACTGCACTCCAGCCTGGGTGACAGAGCCAGACTCCGTCTCAAACTAACTAACTAAATAAATGCGCAGTTTGGTGAGTTCTAACAGGTGCACACATCTACATAGCCACCCACACCATCAAGACATAGGATCTTTCTATGACTCCAGAAAGTTCCTGTGCATACTGACAGCCAATCCTCAAGGTACAACCCAGTCCTCAGCCCCAGGTCCTCCACCCAAGCCAAGGTGCATTATCACAACTAATAAATTAACTTCCATGCAATACTGCTAACCAAACTACAAACTCTAATCAGATTTCACCAGCTTTCTCAATGACATTTTTTTTATGCTGCAGGATCTGACCCTGGGCTGGCTGCTGTTAGTTCTCCTGCCTCCGTGGTGTCCTTGGGGCTCAGCCATTTCTCCGCCTTGCACTGTCTGCCTGCGGATTCCGGGTTCCCACCCAGGGCTGCTGCCTCCATGTCCCTTGATCCTCCCGGCGGCACTGGCCTCACTGTTTCCCCTGCCCCCGATCCCCTTGCGTGTGGCTGGAGGATGAGCGAGGCTGAGGCTGGAGCATCCCCGACCGCGCTCTCTGCAGCTGCAGCTTGGGCCCACCCCAGTCCCTCTGTCCTGTCTCCCAGGTCAAGCATGGGCAGCTGCGGAAGCAGCAGGAGAAGATGATCTGTGCCATGGAGATGGCGGTCGCCCGCAGAGAGACTGTGACCACCCAGGCTGAGGGGCAGCTCAAGATGGACAGGAAGGTGCTCACCCACACCAAATTCCACCACAAGCAACTCGAGCTGCGCCGGAAAATCAGGGACACCCGCAAGGTAGGGAGCAGCGGAAAGGAGGCAGGGCGCCTGCTTCTCTCTCTGGGGCCCCAGGAACATTCCAGGAAAGCATCTTGCTGGGTCCAGGGTGAGGATGCAGAGGCTGTGAGAGGGGCCGTGCTCACTTCTGCTAACCTGCGGCTGGGTGCCGGGTCTGGGGCGAGGATGCAGAGAGACTGTGCTCAGCACTGCTAACCTGCCGCTGGGTGCCAGGTCAGGGACGAGGATGCAGAGAGACCGTGCTCAGCACTGCTAACCTGCTGCTGGGTGCTGGATTGGGGGGCGAGGATGCAGAGGCTGTTAGAGGGGCCATGCTCAGCACTGTTAACCTGCTGCTACCACGGGGCCTGTCTCTGGGTTTGCAGAATGCCTATGCCAGATAGAGCCGCTGATGGCCAGAGATGGCCCTGTTTCAGCCCCTCCCTGCATATCAGAGGTGGCATCAGGGAGGCACAGCGTTCTGGGGCAGAGGCCAGCCCACGCTGGGGAGCCCGAGTGAGTGCTGGGGACTGGCTGATGGGAGCGGGGCGGGCTCCCCCAGAGCCCGCATCCCCATACCCCAGGCCACGTCCACTGGGCGTGCAGTGCGTGGCCCACACTGGGAGGGCCTGGCCGGGGCTGTCCTGCTCTCACCTCAGCTGCGACCAGCCAGGGGCCCTGTGCTCACACTGCCCAGGTTGGCCCCACGGCCCTGCTGACCTGCTGTGTGACCTCGGAGCATGTGGGCCTTTCCAGACCTTCAGGGCCACATGTGCCAGGGGCAGGGGGGCGGGCAGAGTTAAATGTAGCAGCAACCACAGCCATGGATGGGGAGGTGACCTTGGGGACAGCTGACAGCATTTCTCAGAGCCACACCAGTCCACTCCTGAGTGGGGCATACGGTCTGATCTCCCAGAGCCTTGGTTTACCAACCTGTGAAATGGGTGCCCAGTTCTCAGAGTCACCCAGAAGGTTCCTTGGAGAGTGCTGCAGTCACTCTGTGGGGAAAGATTAGCCAAAAACAGCAGACAGGCCTGGGCTGCTCATTTGGAAGCTTCTGGAGAGAAGCGGCAGAGTGGTCTCTTCTCAGTCCTTGCCCAGCACACTGGCCACTGCTGATGCCATTCCTTCCTTAACTTCCTGTCCCGGCCCCTGACCACTCCTTGCTGCCCTGGGCACCACCTCAGTCCCCTGCCAGGACCCCTGTGCCCACCCCACATCCCTGTCTGCTCCAAGCAGCACCCAAGCCCCCCAGACCCAGGCCCTGCACTCCACATGACACCATCACTGCTACACAAACAGGTCCTTGTCCTCACCCCTGCCAGTCCCACCCCAAAGACCTTCCATGTCCCCAGCCAGCCCTGAGAGTCACTCTGGCCTCCTCCATCATCCCCTGGGCCATGTCAGCTGCCAAATGCTGCCTGTGGGTTTTCCTTTCTCTTAACTGTGCTGCTTCCCTGAAGATGGACTACACATCACACAGATGGCACTAGCCTCGCCCCTTGCTCAGCAGAGGCCCCGCCCTCCTCTTTCCCAGGCTCCCCAGCCCGCCTCTCAGCCCTTACGGCCTTGGCCCTGCTCTTGGCACATGGCTGCTGAGCTGTGCCGATCCCCTGCCTGGGGACAGACCTGCTGCATGGGGAACCCCAGAACTGCTCAGGCCCCCGTTTCTTGGTCACACCTGCCTTAAGGGAGCAGTGTTCAGTGTGGGCTGGCCTGGGCCTGACATCTCCCGGGTCTGGCCTCTCCCAGGCCTCGCCTCTCCCGGGCCTGGCCTCTCCCGGGTCTGGCATCTCCTGGGCCTCGCCTCTGCAGGGCCTTGCATCTCCGCAGCCTCGCCTCTCCAGGCCACCTGTTCCTGAAAGGCAGCGGCCCCCATTCCTCTTTAGGAGCCTCCCTGGATGGAGCTCGTAGAAGGCGCCTGGCAGGTCCTCCCAGCCTGACTCTTCCCTGTCTGCCAAACAGCCAGACCACAGGGGCCCGTGTGGTCCTGCTTCTCTCCTAGGCCGCTGAGGAGTCCACCAAAACCATTCTGGAACTGGAAGAAACTGAGAAAAACCTCCGCACCTCCCTCCAAGAGAAGAAGGAAGAGCTGTCAGTGCTGCAGGCAGACTTGGACACACTTGAAGCTGAACTCACCCAGCTCAGGGACCTCAAACGACAGGTAAATACGTCCCGGGAGGTCCCTGGGGGTAAAGGCACCCGGGCGTGAACGTGCCACTCATACAGAGGTCCTGCGTGCCCTAGGTTAGGGCCTCCCCTGATCCCACGCCAGTAATAGCGCTACCAGCTGCTCCCCTGTTTGTGGCTTTGTGATTTGTTCAATCAACAGATATTGATGGAGTATCTGTTATGGGCCGGGCTCCTGTTCAGGGTGCGAGGGCTGCAAAACAGAACACGAAAGACAAACATCCCTGCCCAACTAGAGGCTCCATCCTGGGGCAGGAGGCCAGGTGATTAGCAAAATAATTTTAAAAGATATAGTGTGTTTTAGCTGGGCATGGTGGCACGCACCTGTGGTCCCAGCTACTCAGGAGTCTGAGGTGGGAGGATCCCTTGAGCCCAGGAGGTCAAGGCTACAGTGAGCCAGGATTGCACCACTGCACTCCAGCCTGGATGACAGAGTGAGATCCTGTCTCAAAAAAAAGGAAATGATGTGTTAGGTGGCAGTAAATGCTTTGGAGGAAAATAAACCAGAGAAAGAAGCATCAGGGCTTCGGGTGAACTGAGGTGTTGGGAGTTTGAGTTAGGGTGATCCGGGAAGGCCTCGTGGAGTCCAGAGCTGAAGGAGCAGACGCCCACAAAGCCACCCCAGGCAGATGGACAGCCCAACAAAGGCAGGAGCCTGAAACTGTGCAAGGGCTACCAGAAGCCAGCGGGGCAGGCTGGGGGAGGGGAGGGTGCGTGAGACCCAGGCCGGGGGAGGGGAGGGTGTGTGAGACCCTCTGCAGGCAGAGAGGACCAGCCCAAACCGTGGGGCCTTGGGGAGAGCATGATCATGACTTTGGACTTCTCTCTCAGGGAGGTGGGCACACACACACAGGAGGGCATTGGGGCTGAGAGGTGACTTGGGTTTTAAGGGCTCCCCTGGCTCTAATATTGCATGTAGATGAAGTATGGATGCAGGAAGCCCTCTGTGGCTATTGCAGCACTTCAGGGTGGCCCCTGTGAGGCTGGAGAGAAGCCATCAGGTTCTGCACATGCATGATGCCAGCCTCACCCAGTGGCATCCCTGCTGGGTTGGCTGTGGTGTTGGCAGAGAGAGGGGTGGATCATGGCTCCAAGGTTCTGGCCTGGCCAACTGAGACCCGGGAGATGATGAGGGGAGGGTGCCTGGCACTGGACCTGACATGTGGCAGGTGTCAAGAGTGTTGCCTAAGCCAGACGCAGTGGCTCATGCCTGTAATCCCAGCACTTTGGGAGGCCGCAGAAGGTGGATCACTTGAGGTCAGGAGTTCGAGACCAGCCTGGCCAACATGGTGAAACCCCCACCTCTACTAAAAATACAGAAATCCGCTGAGCATGGTGGCAGGCACCTATAATCCCAGCTATCCAGGCATGGTGGCGGGTGCCTGTAATTCCAGCTGCTCGGGAGGCTGAGGCAGGAGAATTGCTTGAAGCCAGGAGTCAGAGGTTGCAGTGAGACTGTGCCATTGCACTCCAGCCTGGGTGACAGAGCGAGACTGCCTCACACACACAAAAATAATGATAATGTCTCCTAGACAGTGATGATGAATAACCCAAAAAGGCGCCGACCCAGGGCCTCTCAGCCTCTTCCCTGAGATCCAGGGGTGAGACACCTTCGGGCCGTCCCTGTTCGGGTGTAGGTCTCTCCTCCTCTGCGGCATTTCCTGGAGTCTGAGTTTGTGGGGGGGCAGCAGGTACCTTTCTTCAGGTTTGCATAGCCCCACATGGAATCTCTTTTCCCACCCAGAACTTTTCAGAGATCCTGGGCCTGCAGACACGCCTTAAGCACCTGCAGGCTGTGAAGGAGGGGCGGTACGTGTTCCTGTTCCGCTCCGAGGAGACCCTAATGCTGCAGCAGCAGCACCTGGACAAGCAGCTGGCTCTCATCGCCACCATCCTGGACCACGTGCTGAAAGAGTACCCCCAGTTCCAGGAGGCCCTGCAGAAAGTCAGCCAGATGATCGCCAACAAGCTCAAGTCACTAGGGCCCTCCTAGGGAGCAGCCTGGACCCTGCCTTCCAAGACCTCAAGGAAGAAATCCAGAATTGTGTTTATTATGAGGGACTTGGAATCTTTTGTTTCCCTAAAAACCACATGTACCCTCAGAAGGGCATCGTTTAAGAGAAATAGGCCAGCCCCACCCATAGGAATCTTTTTAGCCACTCAGCAGTTTCAATAAACCAAGTAAAATCCTAGCACTTCCCATGGCATTCCAGTAAGCCTTCCATCGCAAAGACAGAGCCTGTGACTGCAAACCCACCCTCGCATGCTGGACTCACTC
The DNA here is from genome assembly GCA_963574635.1 of Cheracebus regulus. Lineage (NCBI taxonomy): Eukaryota > Metazoa > Chordata > Mammalia > Primates > Pitheciidae > Cheracebus > Cheracebus regulus. The sequence goes on from CAUYQU010085302.1 coordinate 7,302, forward strand.
GTCCAGGTAACACTTTGGTTTGCCACACTCCCAAATCTGTGCATGCCTCTCACAACACAGCGCTGGCATCGGTCCGCAAGCTGGTGGGCTGAGCAGCGGGGGGAAAGTTACAGCGGCTCCAGCCAGCCTTTGCCTAGGAGACTTCCCCCAGCACCTCCCTCTACTAGATGTGCCTGAAAACCCACAAACCATCTTCTTTTCCAGGTTTTCCCATCCCCACCCCCTAGAAAGCTCAGGTCCCTTTTCCTGCCCGGACGTCCCCATTTGAGTTAAATTCAGAGTCACAGCATGCAGGAGAAAGTCAGTGGCCCCAGACATACATCACAGGGTAACCACTGAGCGGGCTGGGGGGTCCACACCAAGAGACCACGCCCCACCTATCTCTTCTCCATCATTAACCCAGCGCTCTTCCTCCCCGTCCCTGAACTTCCAAGTACCAGTTATCCGGGGACTTCTTTGCACTTTAAAGGGAAAATGTTCTACGAAATAATTTCACTTTCAAACATTTCAGCAGAATAAAATCTTTCTTCTGAATATCTAATAAGCTTTCTGAGTGAGGCTTATTCTAAAACATTTAGAAATAGGAAACCACAACAGGGGTGGGAGGGGTTTTTTTTAACCCCCTATCCTCTACCCAGGGGCAATGCCCACGTGGGCTGGCCTGGCTCCTTCGGTGTTTTTCTGCACATACATTGTATTAGGCAAGTTAAGGTCATACTGTGTGTTTCTGTATCTCACATCTAAAAGCGTGCTCCTCTTAACGTAAAAGCCTTTTCTCGTTTTATGAAAAAATTCCCTCCGTGTCAGTTTCATGTTCCCTCAATGGTCAGTTTTATGGATTATCACAATGTTTTGATTATTCCTTTCTGGAATAAGTGGGAGTTATGGAGCACATCTGAGGAGTTTCCGAACGTTGGCTGTTCCGAACTTGGCACTGAGCGCCTTTGGCCGCCTTTCCGATGATGCCCTCGGGACGCGCTGACAGGAGGAAACGTTTTACAAAGCCCCAGGCCAGCGGGGCCCACGCCCATCTCTGACCCCACGGGGACCGGGGACCGCGCCGGGACTGCGCCAGCGGAGGCCTCTGACTCCAGAGGAACGGGCAGCTGACAGCACGCGGGCCGGCCTCTCCCCGCGGGAAGCCGAAAGCGGGGCCAGACGCGCTCCCCTGGCCCCCTCCGAGCGCGAGGACGCGCCCCGGCCCGCGCTGCCCGAGCCGCCGCTGGGGGGCGCAGCGCGGACGCGCACCTTCGCCTCGGGCGCCTGCGCGGGAGGTCGCGTCACGTGACCCACCGCGCCCCGCCCCGCGAAGAACGCCCGCCGATCACGTGGTGCGCCTCTGCGCGCGCCCGGGCACGACCCCAGAGTTTCCGCGGGTGGCCGGGGCGCGCGTGCGCGGAGGTGAGCCGGGCCGGGGCTGCGGGGCCTCCCTGAACGCGGGCGGGGTCGGTGGGGCGGTCGGCTGCCTGCGGCCTCTGAGTTGGGAGAGCTGAGGTAGTCGCCGGGGCCGCGGTTGGGGTCTGGGGTGAGGCAGCGGGTGGGACAGTGACCTCGGTGACGCGAGGGGGCCCGGACACCTCCAGGTTCTCCTCGCCCGCCCATGACTCAGCGAAGGAGGCTCTGCGCGCGCCGCAGCTGACGGGGAAACTGAGGCACGGAGCGGGTGAGACACCTGACGTCTGCCCCGTGCTGCCGGCGATAACATCCCAGAGGCGGGTTCGAACCCGCCTAGCCGCGCCCCCAGCCTCTTTGCCTGAGCGGAGCTTGCGCCCCGGACCTCTAGTCCTCCCGGTCTTTCTCTGAATTAAGCTTAGAGATGAACGCAGGGTCGCCCTTCTGGGTCGGGCTGGGGCTGGAGGCTGCGTCCTTCCCCTTGTGGCCGACGCAGTGTTCAGTCTTGGCCGGGCCCCGAGCCGCACATGGCTGCGTCTGAATCCCTGGGCGAAGAGCACCGGGGCCAGAGCGGAAGCCCCAGGGCCAGCTCTGAGATCTGAGTGTCTGAATTACAAAGACCCTCTTAGGCCAAGCCAGGGGTGACTGTCTCTGGTCCTTGTCCCTGCTTGTGGCACACAGCACCTAAAACCCTTGGAGACAGAGTGAAGCGAGAGCCTTTTGCTAATGAGATGACTGATGACTAGGGACGCCAGGTGGCTTCAGGATGGAAGCAGATGGCCCGAAAGACCAAAGCCTGATGACGGGCTGGGATGGAAAAGGGGCGAGGGCTGGAGATTGAGTTGATCACCACTGGCTGAGTCAGTCATGCCTGCGTCATGCAACCCTCTTAAAAACCAACAGGGATCAGAGGGCTTCCCTCCAGGTGGCTGAGCACGCCATGGCACCGGAGGGTGATGAGCAGAGTGCGGAGTCACTGCCCCACCCACACCGGGCTGAGCATCTCTTCCATCCGCTGTCTGAGTTTATCCTTTGTAATAAACCAGCAAATGTAAGAAGAGCACTTTCCTGAGTTCTGTGAGCCTAAAAGGGGAGTCCTAGGAACCCCTGAATTATTATTATTTTTTTGAGACAGAATTTCCCTCTCATTGCCCAGTCTGGAGTGCAATGGTGAGATCTCGGCTCACCGAAACCACCTCCCAGGTTTAAGCAATTCTCCTGCCTCAGTCTTGAGGGTAGCTGGGATTACAGGCATGTGCCACCATGCCTGGCTAATTTTGTATTTTTAGTAGAGACAGGGTTTCTCCATGTTGACCAGACTGCTCTCGAGCTCCCAACCTCAGATAATCCACCCGCCTCAGCCTCCCAAAGTGCTGGGAATACAAGTGTGAGCCACCGTGCCTGGCCAAACCCCCGAATTTATAACTAGTTGATCAGAAGTACAAGTGGCAACCTAGGGATTGCAGTTGGCCTCTGAAGTGGGGGCAGTCTTGTGGGACTGAGCCCTTAACCTGTGGAGTCTGTGTTGATTCCAGGTAGTGTCAGGATTGTTGTAGGACACCTAGCCATGTCCAGAAAGTTGCAGAATCGATTGGTGTGAGAAAAACTCCCACATTTGATGTCAGAAGTGTGGATGAAACATTTTGTCCTCCAGCCTAGAGAGCCCTCACCAGTGGCCCACAGTGGAACACCAAGCCCTGCTGGGGACAGAGCGTTCCCAGCCCAGCCTTCTGTAACATGACATGATACATCAGACTCCCTCAGGCCCTACATTCACTTCTTCCTGGTGTGTGACCAGCTCCCAGTACCAGAGAAGGTCTCAAGGTCCTCTGCTCCAGGGGGCTTCACTGGCCAGGGGCTTCCCTTTGAAATCCTTCCCTGCCTCTGCTCCAAGGCCCATTCCTCAGAGACACAGACCCCTCTGTTGACTGGCTTTGGTTTGAGGACCTCCCTGCGTTCCTACCCACCGTGGCCTTGCTGCTAGGACACCTTCTTCCTCCTTCCCTTGGGCTCAGACTCACATGGGTGCAGTGGCTCTCCCAGCCTTCCCCACTCCCTCCCCAGGGTGTATCACACACATCAAAAGGACTCCCCTATTAAAATCCATGCATATTGAATTACATGTGGGCTCCCGCTGCCCCGGGGAGGCGCCAGACTAGTAGAATGTTCGTCATTAAATATTAATGTACAGACAAGCAAAACAAAGGTAGTTGTCACTTGTTAACCTTACCAGCAGAGTGATAAAAGTGAACCCACGTATCTTGTCTGCACATGACATTCCTGTCGTGTCTGTACCTGAGGCTCCAGGTGCAGCCACTGTTACAGAGACTGTACCTCGGGGGCTGGGAGGGGTTCTGATCTGCAAAGTTCCCCGAGGTCAAGTCCTTTCCTTCTTGTGGCTTCACCACCCCTAGAGGGTCACCCCCAGCTGTGGTGCCCAGGATTCCCAACTGTGGTATATCTGTGCACCAGTTAATGGGAAAGGGAGACAGGGAAGGTGTTGGGCCCCCTTAAGGATGTATGAGTTGCCAGAATCACTTCCGCTGACACCCAGTGGACCAAGCCACACCTTTATGCAGAAGTGGGGCTCCCAGCCAGGTGTGGTGGCTCACGCCTGTAATCCCAACACTTTGGGAGGCCGAAGCAGGTGGATCACTTGAGCTTAGGGGTTCAAGACAGCCTGGGCGACATGGTTAAACCCCGCATCTACAAAAATACAAAATCTTAGCAGCTGGGTGCAGTGGCCCATGCCTGTAATCCCAGCACTTTAGGAGGCCAGTGCAGGTGAATTACAAGGTCAGAAGTTCAAGACCAGCCTGGTCAAGATGGTAAAATGCCATCTCTACTAAAAATTAAAAAATTAGCCAGGCATGGTGGCAGGCACCTGTAATCCCAGCTACTCAGGAGGTTGAGGCAGAGAATTGCTTGAACCCGGGAGCTGGAAGTTTCAGTGAGCTGAGATCCTGCCACTGCACTCCAGCCTGGGCAACAGAGTGAGACTCCATCTTGAAAAAAATTAGCTGGGCGCAGTGGTGTGTGCCTATAGTCCCAGCTACTCAGGAGTCTGCAGTGGGAGGATTGCTTGAGTCTGGGAGATGGAGGCTGCAGTGAGCCAAGATCTTAGCACAGCACTCTGGCCTGGGCAACAGGCCAGAGTTTGACTGGCTCGTTCCAAGTGTCCAGTTGTCTTGCTGGTCTTCCTGGGGACATTCTGGGCGTGTTTCATTATAACATTAGCAGACGGTGCAAGTGCTCTGCACTCCCCTGCTGGTGCTTTTCTCTCCCTTCCTTCTGGCCCTCTGCCCAGACTAGAAGCGCTGCAGCACCCACCCTGGCCACCGTCCCCACCTGCCTGGGTGCCGCAGTGCCAGCCATGGTTGATGTCTCAGAGCTGCTTTGAGAGCCCCTGAGTGCCGGCCCCCTGCCTCCCCTCTCAGCCCGCTTCCTTCTCCTGCAGGCCTCCAGGAGCCGTCCAGGCCGTCTCTGACCATGGGAGTGAGGCAGCCGCCCTGCTCCCGCCGGCTGCTGGTGGTCTGCGCCCTTGTGTCCCTGGCCACAGCCGTGCTCCTGGGGCACATCCTGCTCCATGATTTGCTGATGCTTCCCCCAGAGATGGGCGGCTCCTCCCCAGTCCTGAAGGAGACTCACTCAGCTCACCAGCAGGGAGCCAGCAGGCCAGGGCCCCGCCATGACCAGCTGCACCCCGGCCATCCCAGAGCAGCGCCCACACAGTGCGACGTCCCCCCCAACAGCCGCTTCGACTGTGCCCCTGACAAGACCATCACCCAGGAGCAGTGTGAGGCCCGTGGCTGCTGCTACGTCCCTGCGAAGCAGGCGCTGCGGGGTGCCCAGATGGGGCAGCCCTGGTGCTTCTTCCCGCCCAGCTACCCCAGCTACAAGCTGGAGAACCTGAGCTCCTCTGAAATGGGCTACACGGCCACCCTGACCCGAAGCACCCCCACCTTCTTCCCCAAGGACATCCTGACCTTGCGGCTGGACGTGATGGTGGAGACTGAGAACCGCCTCCACTTCACGGTGGGCAGGGTCAGAGGCAGGGGCAGGGGCAGAGGGTGCGTGTGGGCCACGACACACGTGCACTTCGCAAGGGCCAGGTGTGTGTTGCACTGCTGTGTGCTGAGCCTTGCTAGGAGCAGAGGTGTGAGCAGACATGGCAGCACCCCTCGGGGCAGTGGGGACACCGCGGTGACAGGAGCTTCAGAAGCAGGACTCGGGCCTCATTCATCTTTATGAAAAGGTGGATCAGGCAGAGTAGGGCTGCCAGAGGTTGCAGATGAAAACAGGATGCCCAGTAAACCCGGACTGCAGGTGCCCTAGACATGACTTCGTTTTTCCGTGTAAGGCTGCAGTATCTGGGATGTATTTATACTATAAGAGCTGTTTGTTGTTTATCTGAAATTCAGAGTTATCAGGTGTTCTGTATTTTACCTCCATCTTGGGGGAGGTGCTCTCTTCCTCCTGGCTCTGCTCCTGGCTGTGCAGATGAGGAAGCCGAGGCTCAGGGAGGCAGAATGTGCTGCCCATGGTCCCACACCCATGTGCGGCTGTGCCGGGACCTGACCCATCCTCAGGGTGCAGGCTCCCCTCTTGATAGTGAGAAGGGTGAGAGGAACGCAGATACACCCCTACCTCTTCTTCTAGATCAAAGATCCCGCTAACAGACGGTACGAGGTGCCCTTGGAGACGCCGCGTGTCCACAGCCGGGCACCATCCCCACTCTACAGCGTGGAGTTCTCCAAGGAGCCCTTCGGGCTGATCGTGCGCCGGGAGCTGGGCGGCCACGTGCTGTGAGTGTCTGGGCTCTGTGCCCTCACCCTGATGGGGAGGGTGACCCATGTTTTTCACAGGGCACTCCCTGGGTCTTTTACTCCCGTAGGTATAAATCCCACGTAACACGTGCTCAGGACTGACCAAGTCCCTGCTTGTCATTTAACTCAGGAAAATGCTCAGGAATGACATCACTTGGATTTGCCTTAATCTTAAGAGAATTCACCTTTGGAAATGCATTTTCTTTTTTTACTCATTCATTTACTCAGTGCTCACGTACTGACCCCCGTGTGCCGGGTGGCTTGGATCCTGCTCCCCGGTACAGACACATAAGGGGAAGCCATAAGCAAGTCCACACAGACACAGTGTCAGGGAGTGGTCACACAGAGAGCACTCTAGAAACCAGCTGTGCAGACATGGTAGGGGCAGGGTGGCCCCTCTGGAAGCCAGCTGTGCAGATGCCGGGGGCAGGGTGGCCCCTCTGGAAGCCAGCTGTGCAGATGTGGGGGGCAGGGTGGCCCCTCTGGAAGCCAGCTGTGCAGATGCGGGGGACAGGGTGGCCCCTCTGGAAGCCAGCTGTGCAGATGCAGGGGACAGGGTGGCCTCTGGAAGCCAGCTGTGCAGATGCGGGGGGCAGGGTGGCCCCTCTGAGCTGACCTCTGAGAGACCCTGGAGAAGTTTGTCAGAGCGTCTTACCAGGCTAGGTGTGGTTCATGTCTGCAATTCCAGCACTTTGGGAGCCCAAGGCGGAAGGATTGCTTGAGCCCAGGAGTTCAAGACCAGCCTAGGCAACATAGCAAGACCCCGTCTCTACAAAAAAATTTAAATATTAGTCAGGAGTTGTGGCACATGCCTGTGGTCCCAGATACTCAGGAGGCCGAGGTGGGAGGATCCCTTGAGCCCGGAGGTTCGAGGTTGCAGTGAGCCATAATTTTGCCACTGCACTTCAGCCTTGGTGACAGAGTGAGACCCTGTCTCAAAAAACAAACAGCAGACATGCATCTTACCAGATTTCAGCCTTGAAAGCGCTAACGTCTTGCCCAGGGAGGGTGGGCTCGGCGTGAGCATGTCCTGTGAGATGAGCCGTGATGTGTTCACAGAGCACACGGCATCCTGTGCCTTTCACTCCTTGGAGGTGCACTTTGCCTTGCACTTGACCCCCAGCAAACCCCCGGGGCCCTTCTGGGGCATGGCTGGGCTGGGATCTGGGAAGACTTTGGCCAGAAGCCCCTGGGCCTGGAAAGGTTCTGTTCAGCCCCTGCCCAGCCCTGCTTCTGGTCAGGGTTCATGGGACAGCCACATGTGCCATTCTGGTGCCGGCCATTTCCTAGAGGTCAGTGCCTCGGGGGCCGTGGGGTGGTGGGGGCCCAGCCAGGCAGTGCACCTCCTCTGATGTGCCCTGTTTGTCACACTGGCGCCATAGTGCCAAGGGCTACAGGGCTTGGCACAGCCACCTGTCCCAGGGTCATGAGTCTCAGGGCTGGCCAGGCCACCCTGCCCTCCCAGGGCCCGGGGTGTTGTCTGGGTGCTCTCTGGCTTGTCCGTCCCCTCAGGTGCGAGCAGGCCCGGCTGGCCCTCTGCCCTGCAGGCTGAACACGACGGTGGCACCGCTGTTCTTCACGGACCAGTTCCTGCAGCTGTCCACCTCGCTGCCCTCGAAGTACATCGCAGGCCTCGCTGAGCACCTCGGTCCCCTAATGCTCAGCACCAGCTGGACCAAGATCACCCTGTGGAACCGGGACCTCGCACCCACGGTACAGCAGCGGGCAGCGGGTGGGACGCAGAGCCAGGGAGCGCAGGGGCTGACGCACCGTCTCCTGCATGTCCCAGCCCGGTGTGAACCTCTATGGGTCTCACCCTTTCTACCTGGCACTGGAGGACGGCGGGTCAGCACACGGGGTGTTCCTGCTCAACAGCAATGCCATGGGTAAGCTGCCCACTGCCTTGCACCCAGGCCGGGATCTCCTCCATGCTGGCCGCCCCAGAGACTGGAGTTCTGTGTCAGGGACCCTGAGCACGGTGCCGGGCCTCCTGTTCTCTTCTGAGAAGTGAGTCCCACCGGCTGGCGCCTCTCCCAGCTCTGGCCTTCCGTGCCCCTAAGGAAGGTGCTGGGGCCCCACCTGGAGGCAGTGGGCTGCGGCCACTTTCCCTCCTGCGCCAGGTTCCTCCTGAGTCAGACTTAGCACGGCTTCCCCAGGCCACTCTGAGCTCCCCGTGGGGAGAGAGCCTCGCCCTCCGCCTGTGTTTGGCCCATCCATGGGGTGCAGGGCCCTCCAGGTGAGGTATCTCCCCACACCCCAGAGCTGCTTCCCTTGCAGATGTGGTCCTGCAGCCGAGCCCTGCCCTCAGCTGGAGGTCGACAGGTGGGATCCTGGATGTCTACGTCTTCCTGGGCCCGGAGCCGAAGAACGTGGTGCGGCAGTACCTGGACGTTGTGGGTAGGGCCTGCTCCCTGGCCTCGGCCCCCACCCCGAGGCTCCCTCCGCACCCACTCATGGCTTCGGCGTTCACCTGCAGGATACCCATTCATGCCACCATACTGGGGCCTGGGCTTCCACCTGTGCCGCTGGGGCTACTCCTCCACCGCCATCACCCGCCAGGTGGTGGAGAACATGACCAGGGCCTACTTCCCCCTGGTGAGTTGGGATGGTGGCTGGAGGGGCTGGCTAGGGCGTGTCTCTTCGGGCCTCAGCAGCCGGCCCCGTGTTGTGGCTGCAGGATGTCCAGTGGAACGACCTGGACTACATGGATGCCCGAAGGGACTTCACGTTCAACAAGGACAGCTTCCTGGACTTCCCGGCCATGGTGCGGGAGCTGCATCAGGGCGGCCGGCGCTACGTGATGCTCGTGGTGTGTGCCCCCACGCTGCGGGTGTTTGGGAAGGGGCTCACCTCATGCCCAGTGGCTCCTCCTCTGTGTGGCATCATCCTCATGCCTGTGTGGCTGTCAAGAATGTTTCTGAGGGTCTTTTTGATACCAAGGGAATATCAAGATGCTCGCAGGCTTGGCCCCTGCTGTCCAGCGAGGGTGGGTCTGAGGTTTCTGGAAACGCCTGGGTGCTACTCGGTTCTATCGCATGTAGGTTACTCGAACTGCCGCACAGCAAAAGGCCAGGGGCACGATAAGCTGATGTCTCGTGGTCCTGGAAGGCGGAGGGTCTGGGCGTGGGTCTCACTGGAACCGTAGAGGCTCCCTGTGCCCTCTGGCCCTGCCTCTCCTTCAGGCCCGTTCTGAATCCCCAGAAAGGATGGTGTGAGCGAGGGCAGCTTCCAGCTTCCAGCCCTCCTGCTGGCACCACAGCTCCCATAGAAAAGCCCCAGGGCAGGACTCTGAGTCACCCAGCACAAAGACAGGCCTTTCCCTAGGCCAGTCCCACAGCCAGAAGGATGCAATTTGGGGCTGGTCTGGCCCGAGTGTGGTGCCTGGCACATGGCCAGAGGAGGAGGTGGGAGGCAGGGCGAGCCGAAAAGACCCGGCAGCTCCTGCCAGGAAGACCCGCTTCAGCAGAGGAAGCACAGATGAGGAGTGTGGGGCCGTGCTGCCTGACGCTACCCGGTTCCATCCCTGCCCTCTGCGGGCAGCAAGCATTAATAGCCCCTAAGAGCAGGAGGGGAAGCACAGACCTTTTCTTTTTCACGTTTTTTTAATTATAAAAGAAAAGTGATTACTGTAGAACAGTTGTGAAACTCGAAAGGTTTGAAGAAGGTAAAGCACCCATACTCGCATACCCCTCAGCAGCCGGCTGGTGCTGATTCCCCAGCCCTGGCTTCTGTCCAGGCGGGCGTGTGCAGGCACACAGACAGCCACACTGTGCACACACATGGTGCCATCCCCTGCCTCGTCCTCTCACTGTCTCGAGAGCTGCTTCCTGTTTTCCCAGTGGCTGGCGCCAGGACTGTGGTCACCCTCACCTTAACAGGTTTCCCTCTTCCCAGGATCCTGCCATCAGCAGCTCGGGCCCTGCTGGGAGCTACAGACCCTATGACGAGGGTCTGCGGAGGGGGGTTTTCATCACCAATGCAACCGGCCAGCCGCTGATCGGGAAGGTAGTGCGGGCATCCAGGGGATGGGGGTTAGAAAGCAGAGGCCTCCGGCCAGAGGGTGCGGGCAGCTGCTCAGGAAAAGGGTGGGATTTGAGGAGCCATCATGCCCAGTGGGACAGTTGAGAGGAGGGAGTCACAGTGGCTCATGACAACGACAGCTCCTACAAAGAATGCCACCGTGAGTTCTTCCAGCAGCAGGCCTTTGACTGCATGGGCAGCCGGGCCCAGCCCAGGCACAAGCTCTCCAGACCCTCAGTGAGGCCTCAGGGGCCTCCTTGTCCTCCCAGCCCCCCAGGGGCCTCCTGGCCATTCTGCAGGCATTCCTGTGGGGAGCTCCATGGAACGGCAACCCCACCCACTCCAGAGCATGCTCAGGACCTAGGGCAGGTACCCTACTGAGGGAGCAGCTAGGGAGGGTCTGGTGTGAAGCGTGACTCTGTGGCAGGGAGAGTCTGGTATGGAGCGTGAGACTCCGTGGCAGGGAGGGTCTGGTGTGGAGTGTTAGACTCCGTGGCAGGGAGGGTGAGACTCCGTGGCAGGGAGGATATGGTGCGGGAGCGTGAGACTCCGTGGCAGGGAGGGTGTGCGCGGGAGCGTGAGACTCCGTGGCAGGGAGGGTGTGGCGCGGGAGCGTGAGACTCCGTGGCAGGGAGGGTGTGGCACGGGAACGTGAGACTCCATGGCAGGGAGGGTGTGGTGCGGGGGCGTGAGACTCCATGGCAGGGAGGGTGTGGTGTGGGGGGCGTGAGACGCTGTGGCAGGGCTTGCATGGGGTCCCCTCCACTGCCCTTCTCCCTGACGCTCTCTGGTTCTGCAGCCCAGCCCTTGGGTGGATGTGTTGGGGGTGGCCCCTGGTTTTCAGGGCTGAGGCCACTCGGCCCGGCATCAGTGCTTTGTGGAAAAAGAGCTGCTCATTGACCCCCAGGGTACAGCTCTCTCGGGTTTGCAAATTTGGGCATCCAGTAAGAGTGAGGCTGCCCTCTGCTCAGGCTGAGACTCGGGGGCCTTCATTGCAGGCCCTGGCTGGGCCGGGTCTCCCCGCTCTGGCCTCTCGTTGTCCAGGTGTGGCCCGGGTCCACTGCCTTCCCCGACTTCACCAACCCGGAGGCCCTGGCCTGGTGGGAGGACATGGTGGTTGAGTTCCACAACCAGGTGCCCTTCGATGGCATGTGGATTGTAAGTGTGGCCCCGCTCCCGAGCGTACCTGTGGCCTCTGGGACCATCCCACCCTCCTCACTCTGGGCAGTCACCCACCAGCAGGGCTTCTCTTGCAGGACATGAATGAGCCTTCCAACTTCATCAGGGGCTCTGAGGACGGCTGCCCCAGCAATGAGCTGGAAAACCCGCCCTACGTGCCTGGTCAGCACCCCCGCCCACCTGCCCTGGGGTGCCCTCTGGGGACTTGGTGCTTCAAATCAGAGACCCCCTTGTCTGGCCTGGGAGACTCGGTGCCCTCATCTCTGAGAAGCAGGTGGGCCAGCCAGGAAAGAAACAGGAGGGGAATTCCAGAAGGAAGGCGCAGGTCAGGAGACTCAGCCACGCAGTGCAGACAGGGTGGGTGCAGAGGCGCAGGCCCTGCGGAAGGAAACGCCGCCCAGGGTGCTTACCAGAGCAGTGAGGCCGACTTGACCCGGGCTGTCTCAATAGGCCCAGGGACCTGCAGCGGGGACCTGCCGTGGGTAGAGGTCAGACCCAACTCGAGTGCAGCCCTGCCAAGTGCATTTCCAGCCAGAGAGCAGGGTGGGGGTTGGAGTGGGGAGTTACTAAGAGGAAGCATGGGGGTACGGGGGATTCTGGCTAAACCAATCTAACAGGATTCTGACTGAAGGCACGTCCGGGTGACCAGACGTCACCTAAGGAATGGTGGGGGATGGGGGCTTCTTGCTAAACTGACTTCACAGGAATGGCAGAAGCTGGATTTTATAAGGAAGCACACAGACGGGCCTGGGAAGAGGTTTCAGGACCTGAGGCTATAGTTTGGCCAAGCAAAGAATCAGTCAGAGGGTGGGGTTTGGGGCTTAGGTGAGCAGGCAGGGGAATGCTTGAAATAGGCCAAGAGGTGGTAGATGTGAAGTCGGGTTGTCTGCAGACCCCAGCACCACCTGGCCCTGTCTTGGGAGCAGTGGAGATGGTGCAGGACGTGCCCAGGTTCCCAGGGCAACACCAGCCCCATAGAGGCATCGGGAGCGGCTGCAGGTGCACTTCCGGGGCCAGCCTGAAGAGCCAGCAACCTCACTGGGGGCTCCTGGGATGTGGGGGGCAGGGAGGGCACCTTGGAGCCTACCAGGTGGAAGCTCCCTAGAAAGCAGCCCCACTTCTTCCAGGGGTGGTTGGGGGCGCCCTCCAGGCGGCCACCATCTGTGCCTCCAGCCGCCAGTTCCTCTCCACACACTACAACCTGCACAACCTGTACGGCCTGACCGAAGCCATCGCCTCCCACAGGTGAGGGTCCGGTCCCACCCCACTGGGCTCTGCCACACAGCCTGTCCCACCAGGCCCGGGCCTCTGCAGGGCCTCCAGGAGGAGGAAAAGAGGAGGCCCAGACCACCCATGTGGGGCCCGCCGGTGGCCTGAGTGCTGTCCCCACCCCCTGCCTGCACCCCAGCCTGAAGCTGCAGGCTGTGTCCCACTACATGCCTGGGGCTTGCATAGGAAGGACCCTGGGTGCTGACGGGGAGTCTGTATCAGCAGGAATCTCGTGACTCCTGTGAGGCTCTGGGGGTCCCGGCTCACCTACAGACATAAGATGGCCTGGACAGAGCCAACTGTGCCCAGCAGACGTGGGCAGTGGCCTTGCCATCCTCCTCCCTGGCCTCCGCCTCATCCCAGACAGCCCTTTGCTCCCAGCTCTGCCCTGCTGGTGACAGCGTTCCGGGTGACCCCGCTCCACACAGCCCTTATAGTGTCCCTCCACCCACCAGGGCACTGGTGAAGGCTCGGGGGGCACGCCCGTTTGTGATCTCCCGCTCAACCTTCGCGGGTCATGGCCGATACGCTGGCCACTGGACCGGGGACGTGTGGAGCTCCTGGGAGCAGCTCGCCTCCTCCGTGTCAGGTGAGCTCCTACCAGGAGGGACTGCTCAGAAGAGCGGAACTCAGCAGATGGGGCTGAGCTGGCTCTGCTGCAGCAGCCGGAGCCCAGCCCAACTCTGCCCTCCCAGAAATCCTGCAGTTTAACCTGCTGGGGGTGCCCCTGGTCGGGGCCGACATCTGCGGCTTCCTGGGCAACACATCGGAGGAGCTGTGCGTGCGCTGGACCCAGCTGGGCACCTTCTACCCCTTTATGCGGAACCACAACGGCCTGCTCAATCTGGTAGGGCGGGGGCGACGGGGCAGGTGGGGGATCCCACCCACCCAAGACTCTCCCCTGGGAATCCCACCCCTGCTGGAGAAGCACCCATGCTGGGTGGCTAAGGAGCGCAGGTCTCTGGGTCCCCAGGGGCTGGTGGCCCTAAGGCCAAAGTGCTTCCTTCACCCCCGTCTGCCCTGCAGCCCCAGGAGCCATACAGATTCAGCGAGCCGGCCCAGCAGGCCATGAGGAAGGCCCTGGCCCTGCGCTACGCACTCCTCCCCCACCTCTACACACTATTCCACCTGGCGCACGTTGGCGGGGAGACCGTGGCCCGGCCCCTCTTCCTGGAGTGAGTCACCTGGGCAGGGGCCCTGGCCCATGTGTGCCCCGTGGAGGGGCACGTAACTAACCCCCAAGCAGCCCTGTCCTGCTGCAGGCTGCGTTTCCCAAGACCAGGCAGGTTGCCACTGAGTGAGACAAGGCGTGGCCTGGCCCTCCCTCCCGAGGTGCCCCTGCACCCCTAGTTCTCCACTTAGATCCCATGGAAGTATGGAAAACTCAGGATGAAGAACACAGTACAATCAGGCCGAGCAGTGAAGTGATGGATGAAACCATCGCGGCCTGGCTGAAGGGAGAAGGGCAGCAAGAAAAACCCAGTAATACCCCAGACAGGCTGCAGTGCACACGAGGAGTTCCTAATGGCCCCTCGCAGCAGCAGGCTGAGGGAGGATTCCCAGAGAGTAAGGTGATTAGTTAACTATGTGCAGAAGTCGATTGATTTTTCTCTCATACCATAGAAACGTAAGTTCCAGGTAGATTAAATAGCCAATGTCAAAAATCAAGCTGTGGAGGCCAGGTGTGGTGGCTCACACCTATAACCCCAGCACTTTGGGAGGCTGAGGCAGGTGGATCACAAGGTCAGGAGTTCAAAGCCAGCCTGGCCAACATGGTGAAACCCCATCTCTACTAAAAATACAAAAATTAGGCCAGGCACAGTGTCTCATGCCTGTAATCCCAGCACTTTGGGAGGCCAAGGCAGGTAGATCACAAGGTCAGGAGTTCGAGACCAGCCTGGCCAACATAATAGTGAAACCCCATCTCTACTAAAAATACAAAAATTGGCTGGACATGGTGGCGCATGCCTATAATACCAGCTACTCAGGAGGCTGAGGCGGGAGAATTGCTTGAACCTGGGAGGTAGAGGTTACAGTGAGCCAAGGTCAATCATTGCACTCCAGCCTGGGTTACAGAGAAAGACTCCATCTCAAATAAAAAATTAACTAGGTGTGGTGGCAGGTGCCTTTAATCCCAGCTACTCAGGAGGCTGAGGCAGGAAAATCACTTGAACCCAGGAGGTGGAGATTGCAGTGAGCCAAGATCACACCACTGCACTCCAGCCCATGTGACTGCCTCAAAAAAAAAAAAAAAATCAAGTTGTGGCCGACTCCACAGGAAAGGAGAACCAAATGTGTTATGCTGTGGAGGCAGAGGGCTAAGTATTAGAGCAAAAGGAAAGGGAAAGAGGTTTCATTTAGAAAAAAAGAAGGTAAACTTTATTTGACTATAGCAGAAAAAAATGTAAATCTCAGAATATAAACCCAAAAAAATTAAATCTGCTCTGAACATAGATTGTGACAGCAGAGAAGGCATTGTCAACAAAATGGCAAATAGCCACTCTTCCTAATAGAGAACTCATATATTGGTAAAACCAAGCCTAAGAACCAAATTGCAGAAATGCTATTTGCAAAAGAGGAAATACGCATGGTATCCACACATTCTTCAAGAAATCCAACAAATGTGGTTTGTGTTTTAATTACTATTTTAATTACCTTGTCATTTCTTTCACTATTTCTTTTCAGTTTGGGGTTTTTTCAGTGGTTCCCCTAGAGATTGCAATTAACATCTTAATTTTAGCCTGATTAGAACTGATGCTGACTTGCTTTCAATCGTATAAAAAGCTGTGCTTCTGTGTACCTCCCACTGCCTCTCGTTCTGTGCTGTTACACCTCTGTATACATTATGAGCCCATCCACACAGATATAATGACTGCCTTATTCAACTGTCTTTTAAGTCAAATAGGGAAAAAAGAGTTAAAAAGTACACACGTTCTGTTTTTTATATTTACCTATGTAGTTACCTTTACCCATGTTTTTATTTCTTCATGTGGCTCTGACTTCATGTCTAATACCCTTCATTTACACCAGAAGTACCCCTGTTAGTATTTACTGTAGGGCAGCTCTGCTAGTGGTGAACTCTCTCAGTTTTGTGTTGACTTCAGTCTTAACTTCTCTTTCATTGTTTGAGAGTTCTGCTCGATGTGGAGTTCTTGACTTTGAACTTGTCCGCCCGTGGCCTCTGCGGTTTCTGCCGAGTAGCTTCTCTCTCCTCTCTTCCCAGATTCTCTGTCTTTGGCCTTTGAAGGTCCGACGATGTGTCTAGGTGTAGAACTCTCTGATTGTATCTTACTTGGAGTTTGTCAAGCTTCTTGGATGTATACATTACTGTTTTTCGTCAAACTTGGGAGGTTTTTCAGCCGTTATTTCATCAAATGTTTTTTCTGCCCCTTTGTGTCTTCCACCTCTGGGATTCCCGTTCCACATATGTCGGTACACTTGACGGTACCCTGGGGTCTCTGCAGCTCTGTTCACTCCTCCTCGTGTTTTCTTTCTGTTCTTCAGGCTCCATAGTCTCGACTGCCCTATCTGCAAGGTCACTGATGCTTTTTTCTACCTGTTCTCATCTGCTGTGGAGCCCCTCTAGGGAACTTTTCATTTCAGTTATACTCTTTTCAACTCCAGAATTTCTGTTTCATGCCTTTACATTTCTCTCGTTAAGGATGTGCCCTATCTGGTGAGTGTTCTGGTACTTTCCTTTAGTTCTTTAGACACAGTTTCCTTTAGCCCTTTGGACACATTTAAAGTAGCTGACGTAAAGTCTTTGTCTAGTAAGTCCAATGTCTGGGTTTCCTTAGGGACAGTTTTTATTAACTACTTTTCCCCTCTCAGTGGGCCATACTTTCCTCGCATGTATCACACTTTGATATTTTTGTTTCAGACTGGACTTTTTGTTTGTTTGTTTGTTTGTTTGTTTTGAGACAGAGTCTCGCTCTGATGCCCAGGCTGGAGCACAGTGGCACAATCTCAGCTCACTGTAACCTCCACCTCCCAGGTTCAAGCAGTTCTCCTGTGTAGCTGGGGCTACAGGTGCCCACCACCACACCCAGCTAATTTTTGTATTTTTAATAGAGATTGGGTTTCGCCATACTGGCCAGGCTGATCTCGAACTCCTGACCTTGTAGTCTGCCCACTGCAGCCTCCCAAAGTGCTGGGATTCCAGGTGCGAGCAGACTGTAAATTTTTTTTTTTTCTTTTTTTTTGAGATGGAGTTTTACTCTCGTTGCTCAGAATGGAGTGCAATGGCCAGGTCTCCACTCACTGCAACCTCCACCTCCTGGGTTCAAGTGATTTTCCTGCCTCAGCCTTCCAAGTAGCAGGAATTACAGACGCGTGCCACCACGCCCGGCTAATTTTTGTATTTTTAGTAGAGACAGGGTTTCACCATATTGACCAGGCTGATAGCGAACTCCCAAACTCTGGTGATCCACCCACTTCAGCCTCCCAAAGTGCTGGGATTACAGGCGTGAGCCACCGCACCGAGCCCAGACTGGGCATTTTAAATGCAGCCGCTGTGGTCCTGGTTCCCCATCCCCCTCAGGCCTCGCTGTTGCTGCTTGTTTTGTGGCTTTTCTGAGCTAATTCCGTAAGGTCTGTGTTCTTCATTGTGTGTGGCCACTGAAGGCTCTGCCTGACTAGCTTAGTGGACAGCCAATAATTGGACAGATAATCCTTCACACATGGCATCCATGAGCCTCCCAGCCTTTGCCAGGTGGCTGGGGCGAGGTGGGGAGCACCTTCAGAACTTAGCTAGGCTTAGGATTCTTGCTGTTTTTCCAAAGATCCAGCTGTTTTCTTAAATACCTGTTACCCAGATTGCTGCAAGCCTTTGGTTAGTTTCTAGAGTCCTAAAAATGTCAATTCTGACACTTTTTGCCTATGTTCTTGTTTTTACAGAGGAGAGAGAGGATTTTCAGAGGTGTTTATTCCACCATTTTCACTGACATCACTCCAAGAACTCTATTTTGCAAGAAATATTTTGAAGTAGAAAGATACCATTTCTTTTGCCTCTGAACTAGAATACATTAGAGATGATGAGAATATCCTGTACTGGCAAGGACACAGTGACCCAGTAGGTGGAATATCAGTCGGCACATTTGTGGAAAGCAGCAGTATATGTCAGTCAGTGTCTGTGACACTCACAGTGATGCATTCATTTTAGAAATAGGGCCTAAAGAAGTCACCGAAAAAGGCATAATAGCTCCATGAATGTATCCATGCAGTGATCACAGCTGAGCATGGGGTGCTCCCTGCATGCCCAGGGGCAGGAGGCAGGACGCAGGCAGAGCCGCGTCACAGGACAGGACAATCTCCGTTAGACAGAGGACCGTCCGCAGAGCGCTTGCACCTGTGCATTCCTCTTTTTGTCCGATGTTAATCCAGGTTGCCTTTGGTTGTGGGATTGGGGAATCTTTTCTCTTTGTTGATCACTTTTTGTACTTTCCAAATACCTGATCAATGAGCACGCACTGCCTTGGTCATCAGAAGATAAGTGAGCAAGCAAAGTGAGGCCAGTGCTCTGTCCGCCCGGGTGCCTCAGGCATGAGGCCCACACCTGCCCTGGGCCCAGCCGCCGGAGTGTCCTGGTAGAAGGCTTCCCCAGCCCTGGCATCGCTCCTGCCCTGGGCCCAGCTGCCGGAGTGTCCTGGGGGAAGGCTTTCCCTGCCCTGGCATTGACTTCTGTCTGCTGGGATCCGCCCTGCCTGTCTAACCTGAATCTTCCAAGTCCTCAGGCTCTTTGAGCTCCCAGAGAGCGTAATTCAGCTTCTCTTCCAGTGCCCCGCTGTGGGTGGGTATGCTGACCTGCCCCACCCATTCCTCACCTGTGTGCCCGTCCCTGTGCAGGTTCCCCAAGGACTCCAGCACCTGGACTGTGGACCACCAGCTGCTGTGGGGGGAGGCCCTGCTCATCACCCCAGTGCTCCAGGCCGGGAAGACCGAAGTGACTGGCTACTTCCCCTCAGGCACATGGTACGACCTGCAGACGGTGAGTCTGGGGACCCTAAAACCCCAGGAGGCAGGAGACCAGAGCAGCCCCCCACCTGCTCCCACCGCCCAGTCAGTGTGACCAGGTGGTGGAAAGAGGCGCATATGTGTTGAGTCCCAGCCATGTGCCAGGTCCCTGCCCGGGTGCTCTACACCATCGGCCCCTCTGCTCCTCTGACCATCCCCACTTCCCAGATGAGAAGACTGAGGCCTGAGGCCCACGGCCATCACAGGCTGTGCTGAACTGGCACACCCAGGCCTCTTGGGCTCTGTCCCCACTCAGTGGCCAGGAGGGTCCCTATAGTGAGCTCTGAGTCTGCCCCTGAAGTTACAGCTCAGCCTGTCTGTGCCAGGCCTCCTAGACCTCCACATGGAGCCCCAGGAGACAGAGAGCATGGTTCCTGAGGACAGCATGGAGGCCTCCGCACAGCCCAGAATCCTCAAGTCGACACCTCCCTCCCTCCAGGTGCCAATAGAGGCCCTTGGCAGCCTCCCGCCTCCACCCACAGCTCCCTGTGAGCCAGCTATCCACAGCGAGGGGCAGTGGGTGACGCTGCCGGCCCCCCTGGACACCATCAACGTCCACCTCCGGGCTGGATACATCATCCCCCTGCAGGTACCTGGGCCAGGAGGCTGTGATGGGCGTGTGGATGGCACACCGCAGAGGTGGGGGTGTGGACAGCACAGAACAGGGGGAGGCACAGGGAAGTGGTGGGGGAGGTGGGGGTGTGGACAACACAGAGAAGGGGGAGGCACAGGGAAGTGGGGGGGGGAGGTGCAGGGAAGTGGGGGGGGAGGTGGGGGTGTGGACAGCACAGAGGAGGGGGAGGCGCAGGGAAGTGGGAGGGGGAGGTGGGGGTGTGGACTGCACAGAGGAGGGGGAGGTGCAGGGAAGTGGGAGGGAGAGGCCCGAGCAGGGCTTATGAGGGGCTGCCACCCCCGGTGTAGGTTACCAAGGAGCCAGACAGTCCAGTGAGGGGGAGGGCACTGCCCTGAAAGGTGTGGAGTGTGGAGTGCAGCCAGCAGGAGCTCAGTGATCTGCACGGTGGAGACTCTGCTGGGCCTAGCCTCCAGCAGCCGTGGGATGGCACTTGAGGTGGGGAGGGTCTCGGCCATCACCACAGGGTTCCTGCGGATCCTGGTTCCTGGCAGCCTGGCGCTGTCCCAGCCTAGCATTCCCGGGCCCAGGAGGCCTCCACCTCCACCAGGGTAGGGATGATGACATCACATGTCCTTCCCTTTCCAGGGTCCCGGCCTCACAACCACGGAGTCCCGCCGGCAGCCCATGGCCCTGGTTGTGGCCCTGACCACAGGTGGGGAGGCCCGCGGCGAGCTGTTCTGGGATGATGGGGAGAGCCTGGGAGTGCTGGAGCGAGGGGCCTACACGCAGGTCACCTTCCTGGCCAGGAATGTGAGTCCTGGGGCTGCCCAGGCTGGTGGGCAGGGGCAGGTAGGGGTTGGGGGTGAGGGGAGCTAGGCTTTTGGGTCTTGGGATGGCCACCTGTGGCTGGGGCACTCTGCCAGGTGGGCCAGGGTCCTAGAGTGAGCAGTGGGGCCGTGCACTCTGCCCTTTCATCTGCACAGAGGGAGGCCACCCCCTGATGCCATCCCGAGTCCCTGTTCTCACAAGTGTCCCTGCCCCCACTACCTGCTGACGCCTCCACATTCTCTGTCTTTCTGTCTGCCTCTGCTCGGCCCAGAACACGATCATGAATGAGCTGGTGCATGTGACCAGCGAGGGGGCTGGTCTGCAGCTGCAGAAGGTGACCATCCTGGGCGTGGCCATGGCGCCCCAGCACGTCCTCTCCAACGGGGTCCCTGTCTCCAACTTCACCTACAATCCCGACACCAAGGCAAGAGGGCCCAGGAGGGCACAGGGCTCCTGTCCCCCAGCCGTGGCAGAGAGTGGAGGGTGTCGGGGGTCCTGGTGACCCAGTGCCAGGAGCAGAGGACACTGGGGCCTCCCAAGGGGGCCTTTGGGGAGCAGTGGGAAGGCTCAGGCCACACAGGCTGCACCTCTCCTCCTCCTGTGCCTCCACGTGGGTGATGGAGCGATGATGGCGACCCTCCAGCCACAGTTAAGCAGCACCACATTTCTGGAGCGCATTAAGGTGGCCAGCGCGAAGAGCCGCTGTCCTCCTGTACCTGCTGGGGAGGGACCAGGCGCCAGGCATCCCAGGGCCAGACGGAGCTGCCTCCTGAGCGCCGGGTCTGCTGCTCCATGTGTCCTCTCTCTTCCAGGTCCTGGACATCCCTGTCTGGCTGTCAGTGGGAGAGCAGTTTCTCATCAGGTGGTCTTAGCCAGGCACAGCGTGTTGGTCTCTCCAGAGGGAGGCAGAGCCTGTGTGTGGCAGTAGCCACGTGCAGGGCTAGGGGTTAGATGCAACACCCGGAGCCTGGCACCACATCGCTCATCTCCACCTGCTGGGCTAGGGCTCTGGCTCCCATGTGTCCAGGAGAGGTTTCTCCCCAGAGGGCGCCGTGGGCCAGGGCCCTGGAGGGCTGCTCTGCGTTAGGAAGACTGTGAGGTTTGCCCCCCTCAGCTGTCACCCGCGTGCAGGTAGTGTTAGCCACCGCCCTCCATCTGTCCCCAGCACCGGAGAAGGGGGTGCTTGGGTCGGGGTGTGACGTGTGCACCGACCTCCTGCCTCATGCCTGCTGTCCCACCCCAGTGCAGCCACTGCCGGGCTGCTCAGAGGGCTAGATGCCTGCTGGCCCCGAGCAAGCCCGGGAACTCAGGAAAATCCGTGGGACCTGGGAGATGCTAAATCTTAAGTGCAATTGTTTTAATAAAAGGGGCATTTGGAATCGGCTTCTTCTGGTCCTTCTGGGATTCAGGACAGGGAGGATATGTCCAGGGACCCTGGAACGGAGGCAGCTCCTTGTCCTCAGCCAGCCCTGGACATCGCCACGGTGGGTGCACGCCATCCTCTGTCTCTCAAGCCAGCATCTGTCACCTCATGTCCTCATGTCACGAGGCCTGATGTCACCTCAGTGCTGTCCCCATCTCACCTCACATCCCGTCACCTCACGTCCTCGTATCACCTAATGCCCCATGTCACTTTCATGTCCAACCCCCCCATCTCACATCCTACCTCATGTCCCCATGTGACCTTCACTTCCCACCTCACCTCACCTCAGGTCTCCACCTCACCTCCCCATGTCATCTCCACACCTCACCTCTCCTCCCTTCTACACCTCACCTCCCTGCCCCACCTTCCCACCTCCCCTCCCCACCTTCCCACCTCCCCTCCCTACCTCCCTTCCCCTCCCCTCCACACCTCCCCTCCTCACCTCTCCTCCTGTCCCCACTTGCGCTGTCCCAGCCTAGCATTCCCGGGCCCTGGAGGTGGGGGTGTGGACCTCTCTTCCCCACTTCCCCTCTCCTCCCCACCTCCCCTCTCCTCCCCACCTCCCCTCTCCTCCCCACCTCCCCTCTCCACCCACCTCCTCTCTCCTCCCTTCCACACCTCTCCTCCCCTCCCCTCCTCACCTCACCTCCCCTCCTCACCTCACCTCCCCACCTTCCCTCCTCATCCCACCTCACCTCCTCATTCATCCTCACACCCCTGCCTCCCCCATGTCTAAGGTGACGAGAATGTCCAGTGGGGCCTGGTGTCAGGCATATGGTGGGAGATGTGGCCCCCAGGGCTGTGTAGACAAGAGGACCCTGGAAGGGGCTCCCAGCAGTGGGGCCTAGGACCTTAGAGGCTAGAAATCTGACCCCACTGATGCGGTTAGAGAGGAATTTGGGCCCAGGTTCTGCCTGGCAAGCCCAAAGAAAGGGAAAGAAGCCCATTTTGTTGAGATAACACCAGAAGAAATCACTGCCATTAGCTGGTCAGACACTTCATTTTATCACTTGGAATTAATGGGGCCAGGCCAGGTGCAGTGGCTCACACCTGTACTCCCAGCACTTGGGGAGGTCAAGGCGGGCAGGAGTTCAAGAGCAGCCTGGCCAACATGGTGATACCCCATCCCTACTAAAAATACAAAAATTGGGTGTGCAGAGTGGTGCGTGCCTGTAATCCCAGCTACTCAGAAGGCTGAGGCACAAGAATCACTTGAACCCAGGAGGCAGAGGTTGCAGTGAGCCAAGATCGTGCCACTGCACACCAGCCGGGGTGACAGAGTGACACTTCATATCAAAAAAAAAAAGAAGTGGCCAGAGTGGAAGTCATCGGCAGAGATGGATTATTCTGCCACCTTCCTGAAAACCAGGAGCGGAAAGTGCAGTGACTTCCCTGGGGAACACGGCGACATCTGTGGGGGCAGCGTGTCTACCTGGGTGACCAGCGCTGTTGTCTTGGGTCGACTTTTATAGAAGCAGACACTGCCCTTCTGCCCGTTCCAGGCCAGGGCCTGAGCCTCATGTGCCACTTTTACCATCCAGATTGACATGAGTCACCTCGTGCCCTAAAGTTCCTCTGTAAGGTGGACACACTAGTGACCACAACAGATGTTACTTCCTCCCCTCGTCCTAGTCCTGTGTGGGGTTAAGAAGTGGGGACGTTTGTCCTGAGGCTGGCAGCGTCCTACCCTAACGCTCTGCCAGGCCCACCAGGTAGACACCCCCAGGTGACCATAGACACCCAAGATGGTCAGGAAGGGATGATGGAGTGTTGGACTGGCCATCAGCTCCTCACCTTCTGTGCCACTGCCCAGCCTGTCAGGGCCACGATAGCCTCAGCCTCTTGTGGGATCTGACCTTTCCTTGGCTGCTGTAACAAAATACTCGAGACTGAGTAACTTAAAAACAACAGAAACGGATTTCTCACATGGCTGGAGGCTGGGAAGGCCAAGATCAAGGTGGGCTCTGTCTGGTGAGGGCTGCTGTCTGCAACACACACAGTGCTCTCCGTCTTCTTGTGGGGAGGCGAACACAAGCTCCCTGGAGCACTGAACGTTGCTGATGAGGATGGAGGCCCAACAGCACTACCTCTTTTTTTTGAGATGGAGTTTTACTCTTGCCCAGGCTGGGGTGCAGTGGTGTCATCTCGGCTCACTGCAACCGCCACCCCCCTGGGTTCAAGCAGTTCTCCTGCCTCAGCCTCCCGAGTAGCTGGATTACAGGCACCCACTGCCACGCCCGGCTTTTTGTATTTTTAGTTGAGATGGGATTTCACCATGTTGGCCAAGCTGGTCTCAAACTCCTGACCTCAGATGATCCACCTGCCTCAGCCTCTCAAAGTGCTGGGATGACAGGCATGAGCCACCAAGCCTGGCCAGCCCCACCTCTTAAAACCACGTCCCTGGGGATTAGGTTTCAGCAGAGGACTTTGGGTTCCTGAACACCGGGGTGTGACGTTGGGAACTGGGAATACAGGCAGCAGAGTGATTCTAGCTACCTCACAAGGAAAGGGGTTTGTGGGGAGAGCAGAGCATGCAGGCCAGAAGCACAGTCAGAACCACCCGTGGAGCTGGGCACTCACCGTTCTGTCCCATGTGAGCTGGGTGCCCGCTCTGCGTCAGGCTCTGTTCCAGGACTTGGATCACACAACCTTCATAGCACAGAGCTGTCAAGAGTCCTGAGTGAGGAGGTTGGCATAGGGTGGGACAGTGTCCCCTGAGTGGGAAGGGATAGGGTCGGGGTGGGGAGAGGAGTTGGTTGCGTCCTCTGAGAGGCCAGGGGTCCACTCATAGGGTGGTCCACACAGCACAGCCCATCACGTGGAACGCTGGCCCCTGGGCACCTGGAGGGAATGGCCAAGATGGCTTCATCTGTTTTCTCACAAGTGCCCAGTACACGCCCTGCCTCAGTGGGACCCTATTAAACTTAGGCGAATTTTAAAGTGATGTGGGTGTGGACACCAGGGAGCCCTGTGGTGGGGACATCCGAGTGCCTGGGGGCATTCAAGCTGGCACCCTCTGCCCTGGGAGAAGACATCCTGGGGGTCTCATATCTCTCCTAGACCAGCCTCTGAAACAAGGCCTGCTGCTGGTGACGAAACGCTCTTGGCTGATGTTCTGGGCAATGAGTCACTGCGTGTGGCTGGGGCCGGCTTCACAGGTGTGGCCCATGCAGGCCCTCAGCGCCCAAGCTCAACAGGCTGCAGCTGGGTTTAAGGCTCCACGGTCACCATCTTGAAATTCTGTATTGTTTTGGTTTTTTGAGATGGAGTTTCACTCTTGTTGCCCAGGCTGGAATGCAATGGCGCAATCTCAGCTCACCGCAACCTTCGCCTCCTGGGTTCAAGCGATTCTCCTGCCTCAGCCTCCGAAGTAGCTGGGATTACAGGTGCGCCATCCTACCCAGCTAATTTTGTATTTTTTCTAGAGACGGGGCTTCTCCATATTGGTCAGGCTGGTTTTGAACTCCTGACCTCAGGTAATCTGCTCGCCTCAGCCTCCCAAACTGCCCACCTTGGCCTCCGAAAGTGCTGGGATTACAGGCATGACCCGCCATGCCCGGACACCTTCTTGAAATTCTGAATAACTTTTGAACAAGGGGTCCACAGCCTTTCCTTTTGTGAGGGGCCCTCGGCAAATTGTGTAGCCAACCCTGCACGGGGTGATGGGTTCTTCCCCGTCTACGTTGGTGTAGATTAATATAAACGCCCCTTTCTTTCCTCGCCTCGTGGGGAATGGATTGGAAAGCCCAGGGCTGATGATAGAAACCAGCAGAGCATCTCCAGGTGTCAGACATTAGTCAAAGGCCCGGCACACGGCCCACAGGTCCTTAGCATTCTGAAGACGTTCACCTTCCCAGCGCCTCCAAGGAGGAATTAGTGCTGCCTGGCGGCAGCCCCAACATGTGCCTCCTTATGGCACAGCTTTCCTTGTTACAAATCAATGACTTCAATAATCCATGGCGTGGCCGGCAGACAAGCCCTCTGGCGGCCACTGTTGGGGGTGTGGGCCTTCTGCCTGCTCTTCCTGATCTGCTGGAGGCCCAGAGAGGACTAGGACAAGGGCTGGTGCCCCTATCCACCCTACCCCCACGTACCTGCCTACAAAAGCCCACATGACTGGGATGATGGTGGGTGAGTGCTGGAGGGAAGGCCCAGGTGAGGGTAGAATGTGAACAGGCTGGTTATTGGCATGCAGAGGACAGGAGGGAAAACAGCTCAGCGTTAGCAGAGAAGACGGACTTCCGAAGTGGCAGCTGCGGCTGCTCCCTTGGGCTCCTGAACAACCTGGGTGTGATGTCGGGAACCGGGAATCCAGGTAACAGAGTCATTCTAGCTACCTCACAAGGACAGGGGTTTGTGGGGAGAGCAGAGCATCTGGGCCGGAAGCAGTCAGACCCACCAGTGGAGCCGGACACTCACTATTCTGCCCCACGTGAGCTGGGTGCCTGCTCTGGGTCAGGCTCTGTTCCAGGACTTGGATGACACAGTGACTCAAATAGACAGAACTGCTGTCTGCGATGCCCACATGACAGAATATAATTCATGGACAACGCACCACACATATTTAAAGCGTGCAGATGATCCATTTTGACATAGGAATGTCTGTGGACCAGCTTTGCAATTAAGATGCCGATCATGGGCTGCGGCAGGGGCTCACGCCTCTAATCCCAGCACTTTGGGGGGCCGAGGCTGGTGGATCACCTGAGGTCGGGAGTTCGAGACCAGCCTGACCAACATGGAGAAACCCTGTCTCTACTAAAAACACAAAATTAGCAGGGCATGGCGGCACCTGCCTGTAATCCCAGCTACTCAGGAGCCTGAGGCAGGGGAATCACTTGAACCTGGGAGGTGGAGGTTGCAGTGAGCTGAGATGGCGCCATTGCACTCCAACCTGGGCAAACGAGCAAAATTCTACCTCAAAAAAAAAAAAAAAAAAAAAAAAAAGCTGACCATATCCATCATACTCAAAGTTTCCTTCTCCTCCCCCACGCCAATCTCCAGCCACCCCCTGACTGGCAACCACTGGTCTGTTTTTTGTCAAAATATACATCTTTGTATTTTACAGAATTTTATACAAACGGAAATTTTTTTGTCATACACTATTCAACATAATTTCTTTGAGATTTATCCACCAATAACTTGTCCTTTTTAGTTACTAAGTAGTTTTCCATTGTATGCAAATGTCACAATTTCTTTATCTGTTTTTTCTTTTTCTTTTTTTTTTTTGAGACAGAGTCTCGCTGTGTCACCCAGGTGGGAGTACAGTGGCAGGATCTCGGCTCACTGCAACCTCCGCCTCCTGGGTTCAAGTGATTCTCCTGCCTCAGCCTCCCGAGTAGCTGGGACTAGAGACGCCCGCCACCACACCCAGCTAATCTTTTATTTTCAGTAGGGACAGAGTTTCACCATGTTGGCCAGGCTGGTCCCGATCTCCTGACCTTGTGATCCACCCATCTCAGCCTCCCAAAATGCTGGATTACAGGCGTGAGCCACTGTACCTGGCATCTTTCTCTGTTTGTTATGGACATCTGGATTGTTTTTTATTTTTTTGTTTGTTTAAAGATGGGGTTCTTGCTCTGTCACTCAGGCCGGAGTGCAGTGGTACCATCTGCCCCCACAGCCTCAACCTCATGGGTTTAACTGGCCCTCCCACCACACCCTCCTGAGTAGCTGGGACTATAGCCATGCAGTAACACACGTGGCTAATTTTTTAAAATTTTTGTAGAGATGGTGTCTCGCCATGTTTCCCAGGCTGGTCTGCAACTTCTCTGGTCTCAAGACATCCTTCTACCTTGTCCTTAGCAAGGGTAATATGGTTAGTTCATACAGGAGGTAAACCATTCGCTGTTTAACAGACTGCCGGCCGGGCACAGTGGCTCACGCCTATAATCCCAGCACTTTTGGAGGCTGAGGTGGGTGGATAACAAGGTCAGGAGTTCAAGACCAGCCTGGCCAAGACAGTGAAACCCCGTCTTTACTAAAAATACAAAAATTAGCCAGACGTGGTGGCGGGCGCCTATAATCCCAGCTACTTGGGAGGCTGAGGCAGGAGAATCGCTTGAACCCGGCAGCAGAAGTTGCAGTGAGCCGAGATCGCATCACTGCACTCCAGCTTGGGTGACAGAGTGAGACTCCGTCTCCAAAAAAAAAAAAAAAAAAAAAAAAGGCTATCAAACTGTTTCCAAATCGCTGCAGCATTCTGCATTCCTCCTGGCAATGCAGGAGCGTTACAGGGGCCACACCTCGTGCCAGCATTGGCATGGTCTATTCCATTTTAGCCATTCTAGCGACTGTGGATCTCACTGTGGCTCCTACCCTCCCCTAATGACTAATGACGTGAGCATCTTTTCACTCACTATATGTCATCCATAAATCTTCTTTGGTAAAATGTCTGTTCACATTTTTTGCCCATTGTTAAACTGGGTTGTTCCGTATTATACAGTTATAACATACGTCAATTTTCTAGTGCTGCCATAACACGTGACCACAGTTTTAGAGAATTAAAATAACACAAATGTATTTCATCACAGTTTCATAGGTCAGAAATTTGATACAAGGCTCTTTTGGCTGAAGTCAGGGCCCCAGCAGGGCAGCCTTCCTTTCCGGAAGTTCCAGGGGAGAATCTGTCTGCTTCAGGTTTATTTTGATGTATGCATTACCACAGCATATTTTTCTCCATCTTTTCGCTTTTGTCTTTATATTTCTCCTAAGCAGTAGTGTACAGCTGTGTGTGGCTTTATAATCCAGCCTAACAATATCTGCCTTTTAAATTTGCTTTTTCCCCTTGCTCATGCTTTTTGCTTTTAAAGTGTAATTTTAGAGGAGGAGGTATGAGATTCCTCATATGATATTTTTGCTGAGATGTAATTCACATACCATAAAAGTTGTCATCTTAAAGTATGCAGTTCAGTAGTTTTTAGTACACTTGTACAACCATCATGATGATCTAATTAATTCCAGAACATTTTAATCACCTCCAAAAGAAACCCTATGTCTATTTTCAGTCACTCCTTGTTTCACCCACCCCCTTCTCCCACCCCAAGCTCCTGGAAACCACTGTGAATGGTTTCCTGTTAATGTCTCTATGGATTTACCTGCTCAGGACATTTCGTATAAATGGAATCACACCATGTGTGGCATTTTGTGTCTGCCTTCTTCCACCTGGCATATTGTCAAGGTCTATCGAGGTTGTAGTGTGTCAGCCCTTGATGCCTTTTTTTTTTTTTTTTGAGACAGAGTCTTGCTCTGTCGCCAGGCACCAGGCTGGAGTGCAGTGATGCAATCTCAGCTCACTGCAGCCTCCACCTCCTGGGTTCAAGCAGTTCTCCTGCCTCAGCCTCCCGGGTAGCTGGGACTACAGACACGCGCCACTACGCCCAGCTAATTTTTTTTATATTTTCAGTAGAGACAGGGTTTCACCATGTTGGCCAGGATGGTCTTGATCTCTTGACCTCGTGATCCGCCCGCCTCGGCCCCGCAAAGTGCTGGGATTCTAGGCGTGAGCCACCGCACCCAGCCACACTTCATGCCTTTTTATTGCTAAGTGATATTGTGTGGATTCACCAGTTTTGCTTATGCATCCGTCAGCTGATGAACATCTGGCTTGTGTCCATGTTTTGGCTCTTATGAACAATGCTATGAACACGTTTCTCCTGGGTATAGACCTAGGAGTAGAATTGCTAGGCCAACTTGTATGTTCAACACTTTGAGGAACTGCCAAGTTGTTTTCTATAAAGGCTGTGCTCATTTACAACCCCACTAGCAATGTATGGGGGTTCCAGTTTCTCCACATTCTCAACACCACAGATCGGTGTATTAGTCCGTTTTCATATTGCTATAAAGAACTGCCCCAGCCTAGGTACTTTATAAAGAAAGGAGGTTTGACTGATTCACCATTCAGTGTGGTTGGGGAGGCCTGAGGAAACTTAAATCATGGTGGAAGTCGAAGAGGAGGCAGGTACCTCCTTCACAAGGTGGGGAGAGTGCCAGGTGGAGCGGGAAGAGCCCTGATAAAACCAGCAGATCCCGTGAGAACTTGCTATCACTAGAACAGCATGGGGAAACTGCTCCCACATTCAGTTACCTCCACCTGGTTTCTCCCTTGACATGTGGGCTTAGGGGGATTACATGTCAAGATGAGATGTGGGTGGGGCCACAAAGCCTAACTGTATCGATCAGTTGGGAAATTTATCTTAACACCATTTTCCAATCCATGAACCTGGAATATTTATGTATTTAGGTTTGTATTGCCTTTCAATAAGCTGTTTGTAGTGTTCAGTGGACAAGTATTGCCTTTCTTTTGTTATTATTCCTAAGTATTTTATTCTTTTTGATGCTATTATAAATGGAATTATTAATTTCATTTACAGGTTGTTCAGATCACTAGTGTACAGAAACACTGACTTTCCTATTACATATATCCTGCAACTCTGCTGACCTAATTTATAAATTCTGATAGGTGATTTTTTAAATGTGTAAATTCCTTAAGATTGTCTACATATACATCATGTCATCTGTGACTAGAAAGTTCTGCGTCTTCCTTTCCGACCTGGATGCCTTATTTCTTTTCTTGCTTAATTGTCCTGGCTCACAACTTCCAATACAATGTTGGAGTAGCTGTGGCAAGAGCATTCTTTTTGCTTTGTTTCCAACCTTAGGGGGTAATGCTGTGGTTTTTCACAGATGTTGTTTATCAGGTTGAAGCAGTCCCTTCCATTATTTTCTCTCTTGAAAAGGTGCTGGATTTTGTCCATTGCTTTTTCTGCATCTATAAAAGATCATATGGGCTTTGTCCTTTATTTTATTGATAGGGTATATTACGTTGACAGATTTTTGGATATTAAACCAACTTTGCATTCCTGTGATAAATCTCATTTTGTCACAGTGTACAATTCTTTTTATATGTTGCTGGATTTGTTTTGCCTGTTTTTTTGAGGATTTTTACATCTACATTCATATGATATTGACCTAGTTTTTTCCTGTGGTACCTTTGTTTTAGCATCAGTAATGCTGGCCTTAGGATGAGTTGGGAAATGTTCTGCCTTGTATTTTGTGAAAGACTGCGTGATCCAGCATGTTGGGAGGCCAAGGCCGGGGGATCACAAGGTCAGGAGTTCAAGACCTGCCTGGCCAACATAGTGAAGCCCCATCTCTACTAAAAACACAAAAAATTAGCCAGGCATGGTGGCAGGCACCTGTGATCCTAACTCCTCAGGAGGCGAAGGCAAGAGAATCGCTTGAACTGGGGAGGTAGAGGTTGGGAGGCGGAGGATGTGATCTAAGATTGCACCAGTACACACCCGCCCAGGTGACAGTGCAAGACTCCTTCTCAAAAAAAAGATTTTGTGATGACTGGTGATAATTCTATAAAAGTTTAGCAGGATTCACATGCCTTGGCTTTTCTTTGTTGTGAGTTTGAGTACTGCTTTAATCTTTTTACTTACTAGTCAGTCTGTTTGTTCAAGGAGTTTCTCCATTTTGTCAAGGTTAGTCTGTTGGCATGCAATTCACGGCACTGATACTTTGTGTTCCTAAGGTCATCTGCACCATCACCTCTTTCAATTTTTTTTTTTAAGACGGGGCTTCACCATGTTGGTCAGGCTGGTCTTGAACTCCCGACCTCCGGTGATCCACCCACCTTGGCCTCCAAAGTGCTTGGAATACAGGCATGAGCCACTGCACCCAGCCCACCTCTTTCATTTTTAAGTTATTTGAACATATTTTCCTTGGACTTGCTAAAGATTTGTCAATTTTGTTGATCTTTTCAAAGAATCAACTATGGGTTTTATTGTTTTCCTCTATTATTTTTCTATTCATTTCTACTCTCATCTTCATTATTTCCTTTCTTCTGCTTCCTTTGTGTTTAGCTTGCTCTTCTTTTGGTTTGAGGCGAGACAGATGATATGCGACAAATGTAATTATTGACACAGTCATTTTGAACCTACCATTTTGTTTTGTATTTGTCTGTCTCATAAGTTCTCTGTTCCCTTTTCCTTCCTTTTCAGGATTCTTGGATTAAGTATTACTTAGGATTCTATTTTGTCTCCTATGTTGGCTCTTTTTCGTACTGCTTTAAAGGCTCATACCTAAAAATTACTTACACTTTTATATATGTTTTCCATCTTTAATTCATCACAATCTGCCTTCAAGTAATAGTGTAAGAATCTTGACAGTATACTTCCATTTCTCCTTTCTTTGGTGCTGGGCTATTTTCATCACACATTTTATGTCTATGTATGTTATTTTAAACAATCTTACTACAAAGAACCATGCCAACAGCATCAACATTACCATTCTATTTCTATACTTTAGACATACACCAAATGGTCAGGGCACTCTGGCTCTTGGTTAGAACCCTTTTTATGTGGTGTTTGTTTTAGGAAAATCGCCTGGCTTAAGACAAGGCACTGTACATATATTTGTTGAATAAATTTCAACCACACACACTACACACACACACACACACACACACACACACACACACACACATACAGGAAATATACTGTTAAGAGTATAAACTAGTGGAAAATCTTTCTGGAATGTTAATTTGAAACGTGTACATTGATCAAGAAAATCACTTGTAAAGATTATTCTGGCTGGGTGTGGTGTCCCAAGCCTGTCATCCCAGCACTTCGGGAGGCTGAGGCAGGAGGCTTCAGCCAGGA
The DNA here is from genome assembly GCA_963574635.1 of Cheracebus regulus. Taxonomy (NCBI): domain Eukaryota; kingdom Metazoa; phylum Chordata; class Mammalia; order Primates; family Pitheciidae; genus Cheracebus; species Cheracebus regulus. The sequence continues at coordinate 39,489 of CAUYQU010085302.1, forward strand.
ACTCCACCTGAGGTCAGGAGTTTGAGACCAGCCTGGCCAACATGGTGAAACCCGCTCTATTAAAAATACAAAGAAATTAACCAGGTGTGGTGGCGGGTGCCTGAATCCCAGTTAGGAGGAGAATCGCTTGAACTCGGCAGGTGGAGGTTGCAGTGAGCCGAGATTGCACCATTGCATTCCAGCCTGGCAACAAGAGCAAAACTAACTCCATCTCAAAAAAAATAAAGATTATTCTAATAAATCTTCAACTGCTTCCAAAGGAGGCATGGTATGGAGGCTGGAAAAGTAGCCCTTTTTTTAAAAACGTGGTAAAATATGTATGACACATTATTAAGTAAAAACTGGAGTTAATAATGGCAAAGTAGGTTACAACTTTTGCTTAAAAAGTACTTTATGTACACATAGATGTACAAGATGAATTAAAATACCGGATGGACAGTCATCAAATTGTGAGTTATTCTATCTGGGTAGGAGGATTAAGGACGACTCTTTTTAAAATTATGCATTTCTACGTTTGTTTTTATTTATTTCTGTAATGAAGTGCACAACCCAGGGTTTTTTCATCTGGATTTCGCTGCTGGGAACCCTGGGAAGCCCCTCAGGATCCAGACCGTTTTCCCACCTGACCACAGGCCCAGCAACACCAACCTAGCAGGGCTCACCAGACCCCTGCCTTAACTGGACTCCATCTGGACTTTGTGAGGCTCCTGGCCCCAAACCACCCTCCCGAGAACCTCCGCGAGTTCTCTCCCTCTTGTGCCCTCCTCTTCCCGCGTCACTGCGAACGCTCCGCCCCTTCCCATACCACGCCCCATCCGTGAGCACTTAGTGGCCTTCCCTGGCGCAGGTGGGAGCAACACCGAACTCCCTCCAGGAGTCCACATTCCAGACGACTGCCTGCAGCAGAGCTACACTATCAAAGGGAAATACCACTTTCATCCCTGACGGCCCAAGTGCCGGGCTGCTCTCCGGAAAGGCTGGAAACCACCAATATAGACGTTTACTGCACCCTTGTCAACCTTTAGGATTGGTGGGTTTTAAATCTTCCATGACCACATACCATTTCTGATTCGTCAGCACAGTTTAACATTTCCACGAACATTTGTTCTGTATTTTTCCTTTTAGGATGACCTTTGCTAGACAGTGTGTCAGGTAGCATAAGCCACGCCCCCTTCTCCTGCCAGCTCCTCCCCAAGGCACCTACGTTGCCTCCTCCACTGTATCACCACATGCTTATTCATCCAGAATCATTCTTACTGGCAGTGGAGGCCTTCCGTCCTCGAAGGTGCCTGTGTGGAAACCTCCTCACCTGTAACAGAAGCCTAGCAACAGCTCCTGATGAGACCTGGCGAGCCTCAGGGAGCTCACACGCCTGCAGACATGGACACCGGGGCTGACACTGGCCAGTGCTATGCTGGGTGTCACTCCCCACTGCTGCTGAGCAAATGCCCTGAACACACTTGTATCTGGTTGTACCTAGTCAGGAACTCATGGAGCCACCTCTGGGCCTCTAATCTTCTCCTCTCGCTTGGCCAGCAGTGCCAGCTGGGAGCCTTGTTAACAGCAGGTTCTGTCAGCAGACCAGGGCAAGGCCTGAGCACCTCCATTTCTTTTTTTTTCAGACGGAGTCTTGCTCTGTCACCCAGGCTGGAGTGCAGTGGTACAATCTTGGCTCACTGCAACCTCTGCCTCCTGGGTTCAAGCAATTCTCCTGCCTCAGCCTCCCGAGTAGCTGGGACCACAGGTGCCTGCCACCACGCCTGGCTAATTTTTGTATTTTTAGTAGAGACGGGGTTTCACCATGTTGGCCAGGATGGTCTTAATTTCTTGACCTCGTGATCTGCCAGCCTCGGCCTCCCAAAGTGCTGAGATTACAGGCGTGAACCACAGCGCCTGGCCTTTTTTTTTTTTTTTTTTTTTGAGAGACAGTCTCGCTCTGTCGCCCAGGCTGGAGTGCAGTGCCTCGATCGTGGCTCACTGCAACCTCCGCCTCCCGGGTTCAAGCAATTCTCTGCCTCAGTCTCCCAAGTAGCTGAGATTACAGGCGCCTGCCACCATACCCAGCTAATTTTTTGTGTGTTTTTAGTAGATATGAGGTTTCACCATCTTGGCCAGGCTAGTCTTGAACTCCTGACCTCATGATCCCCTCACCTCTGCCTCCCAAAGTGCTGGGATTACAGGTGTGAGCCACCACGCCCAGCTGAGCACCTGCATTTCTAACCAGCTCCTGGTAATGCAGCTGGTCTACCAGCCACCAGCTGGCTAGCAAAGGTCCAGCCACAGCTTCGGTTAAAGGAAGTTCCATGCATAAACTATGCAAGTTCAGATGCCTTCAAGTAGAATCAACCTGATGATATTTAAAAATATTTCCAAGCTCACCCTAACCCTGAAATAGATGATCATTCTAACCAATTTCGGGAAGGGAGGGACCAATTAGTTTTAACATTTCCATTTCAAATTATGAGAGCCGGGATGGTGACTTATGCACGTTATCCCAGCCCTTTGCGAGGCTGAGGCAGGAGGACTGCTTGAAGTCAGGAGTTTAAGACCAGTCTGATCAATAGAGGGAGACCCTGTCTCTAAAAACATTTAAAAAATTAAAAATGGGGCAGGTGTGGTGCTGTGTGCCTGTAAAGCCACAGATAATTACTTTAAATATTTGAACAGATAAATACTTTAATAATGTAAATATTTAAAGAGATAATTATGTTTTAGTTTGTTAACACTGTGGTGAGTGATGATCCCACCCCTATACTTCTGCCTGGGTGACAGAGTGAGATCCTGGCTCTCAAGAAAAAAAAAAAAAGAAAGAAATTAGAAAAACGAGGTCAGGCACGGTGGCTCACACCTGTGATCCCAGCACTTTGTAAGGCCAAGATGGAAGAATCACTTAAACTCATGACTGACAGAACGGCCTAGGCAACATAGTGAGACCCTGTCTCTATCACAAATTTAAACCTTCGCCAGGTGTGCTGGCATGCACCTGTTAGTCCCAGCTACTCAGGAGGCTGAGGTGAGAGGATCGCTTGAGCCCCAGAGGCTGCAGCTGCAGTGAGTTGTGATGGTGCCACTGCACTTCAGCCCGGGCACCAGAGCAAAACCCGTCAAGACTGAAACTCTCTAAGAAAAAAACAGAACAGTGAGTGAAATGGCCCAAGACCACATAGGAAGTTACCAGAAAAGCTGGTGGCATCTCAGAAATACAAATCAGAGTTTACGGGAAAAGTTTTAAATTTTTAATGAAAAAGACTTAGAACAATGTATTATTTACATGTAAATAAGAAAAGAGAGGAGAATCCCCACATCTTCTTCAGAGGAAGGGAGAGGGCAGGCCATTTATGAGAAGAGAGTTCACATCAACCCCACTCAATAGAAGCTGGACCTAAATACTTTCAAACAGGAGTACACAGCAGGTGAGCAGTCTCCACTCATCCTCACTGATCCGCTCCTTCAGATCAGATCAGCAACTGAAAGGAAGAAAGATACAGATTAAGGAACAATACAAATAAAATGAAAATTCCTAACGTCAATTTAACTAAAACGTCACAACAGACTTCTCAAAACAAAAAACAGGCCAAGCACAGTGGCTCCTGCCTGTAATCTCAACACGTTGGGAGGCCGAGGAAGGCAGATCACTTGAGGCCAGGAATTCGAGACCAGCCTGGCCAACTTGGTGAAACCCCATCTCTACTAAAAATACAAAAATTAGCTGGCTGTCGTGGCCAGCGCCTGTAATCCCAGCTACTCAGGAGGCTGAGGCAGGAGAATCACCTGAATCCAGGAGACAGAGGCTGCAGTGAGCTGAGATAGCACCACTGCACTCCAGCCTGGCTGACAGTGTGAAACCCCATCTCAAACAAACAAACTCAAGGGCCACACACTACAAGTAGGCAAGCTCCCCTGCAGTTATGCTACCACTGAGGACCCTACCGTTCATAGGCATCTCATCGATCTGAGTGGAATAGTACTGCTCGATGTCTCTGAGGATGCGAATGTCATCATTCTTTACAAAGTTAATGGCCACACCCTTCCGGCCGTACCGACCTGATCTCCCAATTCTTCAAGAGTCAAACAATATTACAGTTAGTATATACAGCAATAAAGATGTAGTACATGTGTCAACAGAAGTGAAGCCAATGAAAACTTGCACACCTACCTGTGTATGTACAATTCTCTGTTATTGGGCAGATCATAGTTAATGATGAGGGACACCTGAGGGACATCCAACCCCCTGGCCCAGACGTCTGTAGAAATGAGCACTCGGCTGCAAAAAAGAAAGACCGTTTAAGGCGATCAAATTACTTATGAAAGTGTAAGACTGGACTTGCTTCCACTGCTCATTTTAAGGAAGCCTGGCTACAAATCCAGAATATATGAGGTCACCCCTCACACCAGTCTGCATACATGAAGCCTCAGGGACAGCACCAGAAACCCCTGTGGAGAGAGGCTGCTGGTACATCTAGTTACTTTGGTCACGTGCTCCATCAGATAAAAAAATAGACATCTTTTACTATACTATCTTTTTAACTTATTTACTTGGTCCTAAACCAGTCATTGGGAAAAATATTTTACTTCTGCCTAGCAAAAATTAAGAACAGGAAGTTCAGCTAGGCGTGGTGGCTCATGCCTGTAACCCCAGCACTTTGGGAGGCCAAGGTGGGCGGATCACCCAAGGTTAGGAGTTCAAGACCAGCCTGGCCAACATGGTGAAAGCCTGTCTCTACTAAAAGTACAAAAAAAATTAGCCATTCCAGGCTACTCGGGCAGCTGAGGCATGGGCGTCACATTAAACCAGGAGGCGGAGGTTACAGTGAACCAAGATTGTGCCAATGCTCCCCAGCCTGGATAACGAAGTGGGACTGTCTCCAAAAAAAAGAGTCACGCACAGCACATTTCTTCAGCTGACCACAAGGTGGGCCAAGAAGGAAGTCTGAATCAAGTTCGAATGAATGAAACCACACAATCCACGCTATCTGACCACTGAGGAATTAAACTAATCAGAAAGACGAACACAACCCCTACTTATTTGGAAGAGAAGACAGATGCTTGTAACCAAGGTGACCGACCTGGCTGGTTAAGGCTAGTTATCAGGTTGCCCTCAGTATTACAGGAGCAGAGCAGAGCCCCCCGTTAGCGGGAAGGCGTTCTGCTGACCCAGGGCCTCGGCTGTGGAGCCCGTCACCCCCCCAGGCCTGGGCCCTGCCCGGAAGCAGTGCATATGAAGTGCCTGACATACAATCCCGCAAACCTTGAGAAGCAGAGCCGCAGAGCGCGGCTGACCCACCTGGCGCCCGACCGGAACTCCTTCATGATGGATTCCCGCTCCTTCTGGGGCATGTCTCCGTGCATCGAGGACACAGTGAAGTTGGCCTCTCTCATTTTCTCTGTCAGCCAGTCCACCTACAAATGTCAAACCACAGATGTGCATTCGAGATTTTACCTCCACCATCTGCAGAACCGGTGTCAATATTCATAGGTAGCTGCTCCTCAAACTCAGAATCATCTTAACTGGATGTGCAGAAAAGTTACCTTTCCCCCGAAAATGTTCGGGTGCCCCTACAAAACCCTCTTACTTCATTTTCTCCATATGATGATTCTACGGGGGAAGGGGCCAGGTCCGCTCATTCTGATTTGAAATTTAAATTTAAATTCCAATCTTGTTAGAATGTAGCCCAACTCCTTTCCTTTCTCAGGAGAGTGGCCGACAGTTCTCAGGTCTGCCTCCAAATGAGCATCACCTAGGGATCTGAAACCACTGAGGCCCGGGTTCCACCTTAAACCAACAAAATGTGTATCTTTCAGGTGGCTGACATTGTTGTTCTGTAAATAAAGTTTGAACGGTCACAGCCACGTCTGACTGTTTGCATACTGTCTACAGCTGCTTTTGCAAGAGACCATATAACCTGAAAGCTTAAAACATGGACAAACTGGCCCTTTACTGAAAAAGCTTGATCTAAGTCATGAAGAGACTCAGTCTTCAATTTCCCTTCAAGCACCTGGAGGCAGTACAATGCATCTTACCTTCCTTTTGGTGTTGCAGAAGATGACCGCCTGAGTGATGGTCAGTGTGTCATAAAGGTCACACAGAGTGTCAAATTTCCACTCTTCTCTCTCCACTGCCACGAAAAACTGCTTGATGCCTTCCAGAGTCAATTCATCACTGAAAGACAAAGACAAATCCTTCACACACTCAGTCTTCCACTAGGACTGGAGGGCAGGCCAGGCTCCAGGGAGACGCCGATGGAGAAGGTCACACCCTGATGTCTGGTGCAGACCCAGCCCTGTCCCCCAACCCATCACTACTTCTGTCACACAGGCCTCCATTCTATATCCTACTCAACATTTCACACGTGCACCAGTGAAATGATTCTAACCAAAACACTGATAAGTAAATACAATCACCTAATTTTTAAATTGGGGATTACTGGTTCAAAGCAGAATGGGTATTATAAAAGTTGGTTTTTTGTTTGGTTTTGTTTTGTTGGAGATGGGGTCTGCTGCCTTGGCTGAAGTGCAGTGGCACCATCACAGCTCACAGCAGCCTCAACCTCCTGGCCTCAAGCGATCCTCCCACCTCAGCCTCCTGAGTAGCTGGGACTACAGGCATGAACCACCACACCTGGCTAACTTGTTATTATTTGTAGAGATGGGATCTCCCTATACTGCCCAAACTAACATTTGGTCTTTCAAAACACAAATTTTAAAAGAACTTGCATGCTTTAAATTCCTTTACACTGAGGCAGTGTGGACTGAGGCCCGGATTTTGATATGAGCCTTAGTAACACAGCAAGACCCTGGCTATAAAAGGTTTTTGAACTTACAACATAAAACCCTTGATAACTGCAGCCTGGTGTTTTAGTAACACTTGACACAAGGGGCGCCTACCGTTTCACCAAGATGCGGATTGGGTCGGTCATGAACTTGTTTGTCATCTCCAGAATCTCGTGTGGCAGCGTGGCGCTGATGAGCACCACCTGTGTGGCTGGAGGCAGGTACCTGTACACGTCATATATCTGCTCTTTGAAACCTGGGACAGGGAGCAAGACAGGTGAGGGATGCTTAGGATAGCACACCCAGAAATGGAACGTGCATGCCACGTGTTCCCACTGCCTTACAGGCAGAGTGGTGATAAGGTGCGGCTGACAGGGAAGCTCATTTTTACAGAACCGGGACACACCACGAGTTCTCTGTCCCTACTCCCCGGCCACCGGAGCAGGGACAGAGGAACCGGGATGCACCCGCACGTTCTGTCTACTCCCCGGCCACCGGAGCAGGGACGGAGGAACCGGGACGCACCCGCGTGTCCTCTGTCTACTCCCCGCCCACCGGAGCAGGGGCAGAGGAACCGGGATGCACCCGCGCATCCTCTGTCCAGGACTCCCCGCTCACCATAGCAGGGACGGAGGAAACCTGGTTTCCCTTAGGAGCTTCTTCAATCTGAAGCGCTCTAGGGATCGAGAAATGCACCCCAAGGGTCCTAGATGCCAAAAAATGAAAACCAACAGACAGGCTGGCCTGAGTCACCCTCAATTCGGATGCCTGCAGTGCGGTCCCCAGTCGCCTCCACCTGCCACTGTCCTGTGAGGACCGGCATCCACTGTGGCCAAACCTGCCACGTTTCAAAGAGAATCCAGACATCCTGATTGTTACAGAGAACCTCCCAGTGAACAATGGTGCCCACCTGTCCACACTGTTCAACATGGCACAGGTGGAGTCGGCGCAGCAGCCAGCACACCTGCACCCTGCACCCTCCGCCAGGTCCGGGCAGAGCCGGGCAGAGGAGGAGGGAGCCAGGAGGAGGCAGGGGTCCTGCCTCCTCACCACAGGCCCAGTTAATGAACTGGAGGCTCTGACTCCATACATCATATGGAGCCAGAGAATCTGCATTTCTCAAAGTCCCCCGGTGACAAGGCTACTCTTGGCCTGCGGCCCTGACCGTGAGAACCCCTGCCCTCAGGGCCTGCCAGAAGCACAAGCAGCCATCCACAACCCAGGGCTTCCTCAGCCACCACAGAAACAGTGCAGTCACCGAACCTTTAACCTCACTGAGGAGCAGAGGGGTCCAATAAGGGGCCCCAGACAGAGGATGGGAGGGATGAGAGGTGCTGAGAGCACAGGCCCCCAGGCTCCCAAAGAACTGCTGGAACTAGAGGCCCGGGATCCAACTAAGAGGAAGCCCACGCGTGGCGCTGGGGAGTGCCGAGAGCACAGTACTTCCTCACAACCCACTGATGCCTTGTGAAGACCCTGGGGCCCACCACCGATCCTCACACTGAATTCAGGTGACACTTATCACCACGCATTTCCCATCACTGTTCTAAGAGAACATCTGCTATCACCTAGAGGCCCGCACACGGCTCATTTCAGAACGCCTATGAAAACCCAAGAAAGTGTACATCCGAATCCTACCAAGTCATCTTTTTTTTTGTTGAGACGGAGTCTCGCTCTGTCACTCAGGATGCAGTGCAGCGGCACTATCTCGGCTCACTGCAGCCTCCACCTCCCAGGTTCCAGCAATGTTCCTGCCTCAGCCTCCCAGGTAGCTGGAATTACAGGCATGTGCCACCACACCCGACTAGTTTTTATATTTTTAGTAGAGACAGGGTTTCGTCATGTTGGCCAGGCTGATCTCAAACTCCTGACCTCGGGAGATCCGCCCACCTTGGCCTCCCAAAGTGCTGGGATTACCGGTGTGAGCCACCACACCCGGCCTTCAATTTATCTTAAAGCATGAAAACTGCCTACACAACCAAGATATGAATCATGAAATATCCATCCCTCCAATAGAACACCTCATTGCCATTAAACAGGCCACAGAATACTTTTCTTATCACGGACAGACACATTTTTATAAAAGCTGATTATCAAACCAAACACACGATTCCATATCTATTAACTACAGCTATGTACATAAATTCTGGACACACACAGTTTTAGGCAAAACTTCCAAACGGTTTTTCCTCTGCTCACACACCAACACAAGAGGTGTATCAACAAAGGTGACTTCTGAGTTAGCAGGGATGCGGGCGCATAGCGCCCTCCAGTGACCATGACACTCCCTACCAGAGCCGGCGCACACACTAGTGTGTGCACCATAACGCCACGCACATATTTTGCTTTTCTTTAAGACAGGCTTGTTCTGTCACCCACAATGGTGTCCCCAATTCCTGGGCTGAAGTGATCCTCCCACCTCAGCCACCGGAGTACATGGGACGCGGGCCCATGCCACCACACCCTGCTGATTTTTAATTTTTATTTTTTTAGTAGAGTGGATCTCTGTGCTGCCCAGACTGGTCCTCAACACCTGGTCTCCATGATACTCCTGTCTTGGCTTCCCAAGGTGTCTGGATTACAGGTGTGGCCACCTCGCTCAGCTTTGTGATTTCTATTCATTTTTAGTAACTGTGTCTCCTCAATGAGTATGTATTTGCATATATAACAAAAAAGCGTTAAAGGCATTTGTAGGAAGCCTGGGCCCTGCTGGTCTCGGTCTCCGCTGCTCACCACCCCGGCGGCCGTGTCCTTCCCAGAGCAGCCCTACCTCCCCTCCTCACTCCTCTGAACTCGTTTCTCCAGCTACCCTCTGTAGTCTTGCAGCTCTGCCTGGGCTTACTTCTGGACCTTGAGCCCCGAGCCCAGGATCCAAGGCTTCGATGACAAAGTTACTGCCCCTGCACTCTGCTACTGCTGTCCTTCCACTGCCACTTCCGGGCAGCCCCCACCCCAGTGGGCCGTGCGGTCCTGACTCCAGGCTCAGACAATGGACATCCTAACAGATGGCTCTGAATGGCTGTGATCTTGGCCCGTGAGTCTGTCGGTCTCGAATGGGCCTATGAGTTATGTCCGCATTTCTTCCATCTTTCAGAAAAGCTCCTCCACTCTCAAGTGTCCTCTCTGCTCCCTCAGCCGAGCCTTCTGTCAACCACACCATGTGCTTCTCCGTCCTCCCTCCACACCAGGCCTCCACTGAGGAGTCTGGAGTTGGCTTTGGGCACTCAACAGAAACTGGTCTTGCAGGATGGCTAGGAGGCTCCAGGACCCCCTTCCAGCACTGACCACCCACCCCTGCCAGGCCCCTGGTGGCTGCTGCCCCCATGGCCTCCCTGGGCTCTGTCCCACCTCTCCATGTTACACACCCTGCTCTTCCCAGGTCGCCCCACCCCAGTGTCCCAGCTGTCTCCTCTTCCACTTGGCCCACATGCTCCTGGGGCTCATGGAGCCCACCGCCTGGCTCTAGCTAGGGGGCTGTGGACGCACAGCTGAGGCCAGACTCTCCCAATCACGTGATCCTTAAGGATGTGTTAAGTTTGCAGTAGCCTGGCTCCCAGATCCACCCTCACCTGCCATCTACCTTACCACCCACGTGCCAGCCTAGCGACGCACGCCTGGGACCCTCCTGATTTAGAAAAGCTGCAGGAAGTCTGGGGTGGGGGGCAGAGGGGTCAGCCACCAGCCCTCAACCTTCCCCTCCTTCAGTCCAACCCTCGCCCTGGGTCCCCACTGCCACACGGGTGAGGCCACCTCTCACCTGGATCAATGCCGCTACATAAAAACTGTGGGTCCCACGGGTCTTCTCACTGCAGCCCTCAACGTGCAGCTCAGGCTTCCCTCCTGCCCCCATCCAGCTCCAGCCACAGTGAGCTACTTCCCTAGAGATGTGTGCCACAGATCTTCAGCCACAACTACTCAAGAGGCTGAGGCAGGAGGACTGCTTGAGCCCAGGAGGTAGAGGGCACAGTGAGCCATGATCATGCCACTGCACTCACTCCAGCCTGGTCGACAGAACAAGACCCTGCTTCAAAAAATAAATAAATAAGACCAGGTATGGTGGCTCACACCTGTAATCCCAGAACTTTGGGAGGCTGAGGCAGGTGGATCACAAGGTCAGGAGTTCAAGACCAGCCTGGCCAATGTGGTGAAACCCTGTCTCTACTAAAAATACAAAAATTAGCCAGGTGTGGTGCCGGACACCTGTAATCCCAGCTACTTGGAAGGCTGAGGCAGAATTGCTTGAACCCAGGAGGCAGAAGTTGTAGTGAGCCAAGATGGCGCCACTGCACTCCAGCCTAGGCAACAGAGTGAGACTCCATCTCAAATAAATAATAAACATCAAGGTGGGAATTTTTTGTTCATAATTGCCACGAAGGCACAACTGTTTTTCCACAATAAAAACACTATTCACATTCAGAACATTTGCTACCTGTTTCAGTTTTCCACTGTGAAAATTTAAGAACCAAGAATTATGTCAGTAGAAAAACAATTGTTACTCATACCTTTATTCAACATTTCATCAGCTTCATCCAAAACCAACATTTTGATAGCACGTGTCCTTAAGCTTCTGCGACGAATCATATCTGCGACATGAGAGTGTAAAATAATTACACCTGAGGCTCCCAGGAAACAGTTCATCATAAATGCTTGAGAGGCCTTCCCACCTTCTGCGAGTGACCCAGGTGCAAAGGTCTACCATGTGGCTGCCAAACTGAAAGTGGTCCTGTACCATTTAAGTAGGTCTTACAAATACTACTGGCAGTACCATTTTTAGTGACGAAAGTGCTTACCAAACACACGCCCTGGAGTGCCCGCGACAACGTGCTGTCCGTAATCCAGCTTCCTGATGTCCTCCCCAACATTGGTGCCCCCAATGCAGGCGTGGCACTGGACATTCATGTAGTCACCGAGAGCGAGCAGGCCCTAAATCAAAGCACAGGTTCATGTCTGGGGGCGGGACAGAGTCAGCAACATACACGTCTCCCCAAAAAGATAAATGGCTTCTACTCCCCCAAAAAGATAAATGGCTTCTACTCCAAGACGATCACCAATTATTATTTATGCCATTATTTATGTCTCAAAACCATAAAATTCTCCTGTAATTTTCTCTGACAATTTCAGGTTAATTTTGCTGGTTTCTTATTACAAAAGCTATTAGCAGAAAATAATGTATAAAATTCATAATCCCATTCACCAAAAACACCAACATTAACATCTTAATATCTTTTAAAACACGTATCTTTATACTATGTAAGTATAAAATAGGTACAATTTATTTTATTATTATTTTTTTTTTTTGAGATGGAGTTTCACTCTTGTTGCCCAGGCTGGAGTGCAACGGCACGATCTTAGCTCACCGCAACCTCTGCCTCCCGAGTTCAAGCAATTCTCCTGCTCAGCTACGGAAGTAGCTGAGATTACAGGTGACAGCCACCACCACGCCCAGCTTATTTTTTGTAGTTTTTTTTAGTAGAAACAGGGTTTTACCATGTTGACCAGGCTGGTCTCCAACTCCTGACCTCAGGTGATCCACCCGCTTCCGCCTCCCAAACTGCTGGGATTACAGATGTGAGCCACTGAGCCTGGCCTATTTTTACTAAAACTGATTTTCTGCTGAAAAATCTACATTTCTAAAGCTACAAAAAACTACTGAGAGCACATAAGCCACACTAAAAATGACTTAATTAAAATCAGCAATTTATATAATGGTTCATGGCAAAATGTTCATCAGGTTGCGGTATCAGAAAACAGGACTGCATTAAATAAATGAGTCAGTGTTTCACAACTCAATCACAAAAGTGGTACTTGCAAATCGGACCCCATCATCTTTAGCCGTCTCACCTTCTGGATCTGCACAGCTAACTCTCTTGTGGGAGCCAAGATCAAAGCTTGAGTTTCACGAACCTGGTGAAATTACCAGAAAATAGAGAATCCTCGTATTAACAGGGTGGATTGCAGTAATTCACACTCAGATCTAAGAGAAACAGTGTCTCATATTAATCAGATTTCTCTTACAGAGGTCGGCAAATCTTACTGTCATTTAAATTGCAAATCCAGCAATAACTGAATGTGTCAGTCAGGATCCTTGTCTGCAGACAAGAATTTCCTCCAGTTACAAAGGAAATCATGACAGAATATTAGTTAGAGCAAATATTAGGGTGCAACTAAGACTCTCTTTAAAAATTTGCTGAGTCAATATAACCAGAACATTTTAAACTGTACTTTCTGAACACGGTAGCTACAGAAGAAAAGCAGGCATTTCCTAGAACTACAGAATAGTTTGTTCTAGGAGTGGCAAATTACCTGAATATCCAAACACTGGAGGACGGAGATACTGAAGGTGGCTGTTTTGCCTGTGCCAGACTGAGACCTATTCAAGAAAACAAGAGCAGTGGGATGCAGGGGGGGACAGGCCACTCCACCACTGTACCCTAAGGGCTGCGCTCCAGAGGCACCCAGGTGCCTTCTCCCAAGAAGCCCCCGTCCCCAACATTTCAACCGCGAGGAGGGGGGACTTGGGCCCAGTGGCACAGCTCTTAGGTGTCCATGAGGAGAGCAGACATGGCTTCTGAAGGGGGCAATGGTGCAAAAGACTCTGTAACTTCACGAGGTGTTTCATAGGTGTCAGAAAAAGGAGGACACCCCTTTATCTAAATACAACTCTTTCCCTTCTATGATTTTAGACCTCCAAAGAAATCTGTGTGTAAATGAGTCTTTTCTAAAATAGGCAAACGAGGAATAAAGCTATTAAAAGAGGATTTGTGGTGCAAGGAGATACAGCTGTATCTAGGTTTTCACCCACAGTTCCTGACTCACAGCTCCCATAACGCTGTTACAGCCTTATTAGACTGACGGGTTTGTTAGGCCTCAGGAAAGTCTCTCTAACCTTCTGCTCTCCTTTCACCTACTCCACAGCAGGGCTCTAATCTCCCCTCCCTTTAAGACTGTGAGTCCTAAGACTCTCAATCCACAGTGTGGTAGCTCAGGCCTGTATTCCCAGCACTCTGGGACGCAGAGGCAGGAGGATTGCTTGAAGCCAGGAATTCAAGACCGGCCTGTGCAATACAGCGAGAGACCCCATTTTGAAACAAAACAAAACAAAACAAAACAAAAAACTAACCAGGGAATAGCGGCACATTCTGGTAGTCCCAGCTACTTGGGGAGGTTGAGGTGGGATAATTTCTTAATCCTTGGAGTTAGAGGCTGCAGTGAGCTATGACTGCACTACTGCATTCCTGCCTGGGCGATGAAGTGAGACCCCATATCTTAAAAAAAAAAAATGTTTAGTCCAGGCACAGTGGCTCACGCCTGTAATCCAAAGGCTTTGGGAAGCCAAGGCAGGCAGATCACCAGGAGTTTGAGAGCAGCCTGGGCAACACAATGAAACCCTGTCTCTACAGAAAATACAAAAATTAACTGGGCATGGTGATGTGTGCCTGTAGTCCCAGCTACTTGGGAGGCTGAGGTGGGAGGATCGCTTGAGTCTGGGAGGTCAAGGCTTCTGTGAGCTGTAATCATGCTACTGCACTCCAGCCTGGGAGCCAGGGAGATAGAGTAAGACCCTGTCTCCAACAAAAACAAAAAATTAAAATTAAAAAAAATTTTTTTTCAAAAGCATCATGGTATTATTCCAGAGAAGGTCCTGCCCTATACCCTAGGGGGAAGAAATGCTGATCTCGTGAAAGTTTCCATAAAAACCCAAGAGGAACAGGTTTGAAGAGCTTCTGGATGGCTGAGCATAGACAGCAGAACACAAGGAGATTCTGGGATGGTGACCACCCACCCCTTGGAGGCTGCGCCCCTTCCCCCATTATCTGTATCCTTTGCAGTACCCTTAATAATAAACCACTAAATGTGTTTGAGTTCTTTGAGCTGCTGCTCCAGCAAATTAACCCAACCTAAAGGGGGGCCGTGGGAACCTCAACTTGAAGCTGGTTGGTCACAAGTTCTAAACGTCCAGACTGACAACTGGGATCTGAAAAGAGGACAGTTGTGGGGACTGAGCCCTTGACCTGCGGGATACGGCCCGTCTGCAGGCAGATGGTGTGAGAGCTGACCTGGAGGACACCCAGCTGGAAAACCCCACACCTCTGGTCACAGAAGCCTCCTTCTGCGCTGACGGTTGTGGTGGTGGTGTGACAGCAGAAGAAAAGCACAGTCTGTTTTTCCGAAATTGTGTCACATACAATTCCACACGCCAAAAACCACTAAGCAAAGCTGGCTAAGAAAATAAAAGCCTTCAGTGGGGCACAGTGGCTCACACCTGTAATCCCCACACTTTAGGAGGCCAAGACACGTGGATCACCTGAGGTCAGGAGTTTAAGACCAGCCTGACCAACATGGTGAAATCCTGTCTCTACTAAAAATACAAAACTAAGCCAGGCACAGTGGCACGCACCTGTAATCCCAGCTACTCGGGGAGGGTGAGGCAGGAGAACCGCTTGAACCCGGGAGGTGGAGGTTGCAGTGAGCCGAGATCACTTCGTCCTCGGGGACAGAGCAAGACTCCATCTCCAAAAAAAAAAAAAAAAAGAAAAGAAAAGAAAAAGAAAATGACAGTCTTCTAGAGTAGAGAACACAAATTTAAAAACTATTAAACCCTGTGGCTAAAGTCAGGGAAAGTGTTGGTACTGAACGCGTAGAAACTGAGGAAAACGGTCACCCCAGAGCATCTAACTGCACGCGCTGCCCTGACTTGCGTCCAGCCTGCGCTGACACTAGGATGACTTACTGTGCGATGACGTCTCTCCCTTTGATTATTTGCTTGATCGCTCGTTGCTGGATCGCTGATGGTTTTTCAAAACCTGAAATAAAACAGAAAATTAGTTCTCACCACAGTGACAGCATAGAAACCCTGTACTGTGAGCTTGTCAGGGGCAGACATGGTTTGCTTTTTGAACCTGCCCTCCAGCCTAACCCAATGTTCAACATAGCAAGCTCTCAAGCCCCAGGGGCTCAATGAATTGGGCTGAGTGGATTTCTAAATTAAAATGGGATATTATTTGTAAAGACAAATCTCTATTTAAACACCACCACCAAGGTGCAGTATACAGAGACCCCAGTTTTGTTTTGTTTTTTAAAAAAGAATCTTTTGGTTATGCAGCATCTGGAAGTATAAGTGCCAAAATGCTCCCCGCAGTTACTGCAGTAGAGAAGTGGGAAGAAGCTCGCTTTTTACTCTAATTACTTCCCTAGATTTGACTCTATTACAAACAACCTACACTACTTTTTAAATTAAAAAAAACAAAATAAAACAAAAAAACAGGAAAGTCACTGTAGCCACTGTTCTCTCCTCCTAGCTAGCATTAAGTCTCTGTGTTGCTGACAGGTCTACACTCTATTTAACCTGCTTGGGTCACACTGCGGGGTGTCCTAAGCTGTTCTCCTGCCTGGACACAGCTCACTCACTACACCACCATCTCTCCTGCAAAGCAACTACCACATGGAGGGGTGAGGCTATTTTGAAGGACTACGTGTTTTTCAAGTAAATAAAACTTTACGTACAAAAACTCTTATTTCAATTATTTTTTGGTAGCCTTTTAAATGTAGCTTTGCTCAGTTCTGGGGCATAGCAAAAAATAAGAAACAAACAAAAAAAAAGTAGCACAATTTCCCATCTTTACACAAAAGCAAATATAGCAGATGATTTAAACTCTTCACAAACAGCAGCACAAAAATGGGAAACTAACAACAGTGTCTTAAGGCAAGGATCGCCTGCGTGCCAGGAAACGAGGCGGGGCTGCCAGCCTCACTGTGAGGCTCAGGTGCAATGCTTTCTCACCACCCATCCCCAGCAACTTCGCTTCACTTTGTCCAAACTGTTGTGGCATCAAGAACTACAGGATAAGCCAGGTGTGGTGGCTCACACCTGTAATCCCAGCACTTTGGGAGGCTGAGGCTGGTGGATCACTGAGGTCAGGAGTTCGAGACCAGCCTGGGCAACATGGCGAAACCCGTCCCTACTAAAAATACAAAAATTAGTTTGGTGTGGTGGCGCATGCCTATAATCCCAGCTACTCTAGAGGCTGAGGCAAAGGAAATCACTTGAACCCCTAGGGTGGAAGCTGCAGTGAGCCAAGTTCATGCCACTACATTCCAGCCTTGGTGACAGAGAAAGACCGTCAGAAAGAAAGAGAACAACAGAAGAAAAGATGTCCCTGTCCCAAGCATTAAACATAGACCATTTATCCCAGATGCTGCTAATTCCCATCTAGTGACCAACCCAACCCCTTCTCCAGGTTCTAAACTTCCACAGACCTTTCAAACAGATCAAGACACAGTTCCTGATTCTCTCTGGAGTGCTGCCTACCTAGGCGAATGTTTGCAGCATCAACCACCGGTTACTCAAACACTCCAGCCCTCCTCCTTCTGTCACTCACATTCAGTCCATCAGCCAATGCTGTCAGCTCCCTGGTACTCCATCTCCAAGGCAACACAATCCTCTCTCCCCTGAACTAGAGCAAAAGCTCTCAACTCCTCTCCCTGTTTCCTCTCCTGCCTCGCCTCACCTCACCTGAAATTCACGGACGCCCAAAAGAATCTTTTAAACTGTAAATCTGATCGTCATGCAGCCACTTAAAACCTTCCAGTGGCTTCCCACTGGATTTCTAAATGAAATTCAAACTGTTCGTCACCCTACACGTCTTTATTAGATCTAGCCCCTACCGAACTTTCCAAAATCCCACCTGTTCCAATTCCTGGAATGCAGCTGGCTAAGGGCTGCAAGGCCCTGGTACCAGCTGTTCCTCTGCCCCAACTGATCTTCCCTCTTCTCCTAACAGTCTCCTTCATCCAGACCTCCGCTCAAATGGCACCCCCTCCTGCGAACCCCCTTACCTCTCTGCTTTACTAATTCTCTCCTCCTCTGCAGTCTCACTCCAATTACCCCGCTTCAGGTTCTTCACAGCAACAACCATTGCCTGAGCAACCTGACCCTATGCTGTACCCGCCAACGAAATTCAGAACCCATAAAGACACAAACCCGTCTAGTTTACTGCCAAAACCCCAGCGCCCGGAAAAGCTGGTAGGTACAAAACAGTTACGTGCTCAATGAACGACGCTGATGTGCCTTGAAGCGGCTGCAGCCACCGCAAGACCCACGCGGAGCTCTGCACAGTGGACACGCCGAACGCGCCGGCACAGCCAAGTGTGAGGGCGCGGACGGGGATGGAGGTGGGGGTCGCACGTCCCTGGTCCCCGAGCCTCGGTCCTGACCACGACCTCGGGAGCGCGGGGCAGGCCGGGGAGTCACCAGTCCGGCCCCCAACCCCCGGCCCGCCCCGCTCACCGTAAGCGTAGATGCCCCCGCGGCCCGCCCCCGCTCACCGTACGCGTAGATGCCCCGCAGTAGGTCCTCCCGCAGGCCCATGGTGTCGAACGTGGGGGTCACGTCCACCTCCTCGCTAGTCTCGAATTCCACTTTGGTCATGTCTTCCTCTTTGAGCAGCCGCTTCCGCGCCGAGCCCGAAGTCGCCATCGTGGCCGTGGCCGCCATGATTCGGAGTGCGCGGAAAAGCACAGCTCGCGCACCGGCGGAAGGCAATAGAACAAGTGCCGCGCTGCCGCCGCCAAGAGGAACTGACGCCTTAGCGTGCGAAAGCGTGAGACGTGCGTACGTACGTACGTGCGTGCGCGCGCCGCGGCCACGCCTCTGGAGGGGCGAGAAAGGGAAAAGGGCGTAAGCGGCAGGGAAATGGAAGTCGTTTCTGCTCTCGCACAATATGCAGTTCCCGCGGGATCTCGCTGAGGGCGGGGCACGCGGTTCCCTATAAAAGGTACGGAGGCCGCGGCCCTTTCAGTGTTGGTGGCGTTTCGTGGTGGGTGTGGGTTTTTGCTATCCTCTGGGCTGAGGTTCTTTGCGGGGCCTGTGGACCGGAACACCCTGGAAACAAGCTGGGGGCCGCGAGGATGCCTCGGCTCCGGGCATCGTCTCCAGACGGCCCCGCCTCAATCGAAAAAGACGAGCACGGGTCGCCTTCCCGGCCCGCAGTGGGTGGATGGCGTCGCGGACCCGTAGTGGAGGCGCGGAGGTCGCCGGGGGGATGCGGATTGAAACCCTCATGGCCGCCGGTGGTGGGCCCTGGCGCGGCGCTGGGCTCGGGCGGGTCCGCGCTGGGGAGAACCAGGGCCCCTGACGCCGGCGTCCTTCCTGGGGGACGCTCCTATGCGAGTCTTCGCCGTTTGCCTGGCGTGTTGGAGAAAGGGTCACGCTCCGTCGCCCAGACTGGAGTGCATTGGTGGGATCAGGGCTCACTGCAGCATCCGCCTCCCGGGTTCGAGCCATTCTCCTGCCTCAGCCTCCCAAGTAGCTGGGACTACAGGCGAGTGCCACCACGCCTGGCTAATTTAAAATTTTTTTTGTAGAGACGGTGGTGGGGGGACTCTCCCAATGTTGTCCAGGCTGGTCTTGTCCTGGGGCTCAGATGATCCGCCCGCCTTGGCCTCCGGACCGGCTGGGATTACAGGCGTGAGCCACTGCGCGCGGCACACAGCTGTTACTAAGTGAAATACACGCTGAGCCTTCAATTTACTCTTAATGAAGGCCTTGGGTCTTTGTAGATGGTGCTAATAACGTGTGTCCTGCGGTAGAGGTAACCCAGACGGGGTGGTTTTTTTATTGCCCAGCAGAACGTTAACCAGTTATGCATTTTAACCTGCTTTTTGTTTGTTCATTTGTTCTGAGACGGTTTGGCTCTGTGGCCCGGGCTAGAGCGCTATGGCACAATCTGGGCTCACTGCAACCTCCACCTCCCGAGCTCAGGCGATCCTTCCACCTCAGCCTCCACAGTACCTGGAACCACAGGTGCCACTACTACGCGCAGCCCCTAACCCACTTCCTTATCTGACACTTCTTTAAGTGCCTCTGCATACCAGCCTCCCCTCATGCCTTTTGAAGCAGCCCCACGATCTTTGAAGGGCAGTTCATATTGTGTTGAGAATCATGTTTTTAACTTTGGGAAAATTGTATTTCCAGGAATGCCAGCGCTGTCCTTTCTTTTCTTTCTTTTTCTTTTCTGTTTTCTTTTCGAGATGGAGTCTCAGTCGCCCAGGCTGGAGTACAGTGGCGCCGTCTCTGCTCACTGCAACCTTTGCCTCCTGGGTTTAAGCGATTCTCCTGCCTCAGCCTCCTGAGTAGCTGGGATTACAGGGATGTACAACCACGCCTAGCCTAATTTTTGTATTTTTTGTAGAGACGGGATTTCACCATGTTGGTCAGGTTGGTCTAGAACTCTTGACCTCATATTGCGCCTGCCTCGGCCTCCCCAAGTGCTGCGATTACAGGCATGAGCCACGGCACCGAGCTCTGCCCTTTGTTATGGTCAGAAATCTGGCTTGCATCGCTGGGCACATCTTTAACCCATGGCTTCTTTCCAAGAGTACTTGAAAGCTCTCCTTGTATGAAGGTTAATTTTAGTTAAAACCAGAGTATCGTTTTATGAAGAAATCAGTGGGTTGCAGTATTTCCAGGATGAACAAGTAAATGCAGCCTTCTCCAAGAGTGAATCTCACGCTGGCACCAGGATTTGCCCATGCCAGATAATTGACCTTCTGATAAACGTGCCTAGTAAGGATGCTAGTATTACTCAAAATACTAAATATTTATAAAGCTGAATAAAATGTATATCTTCCTCACTCCACAAAGGATCGTTCAGTGACCTCTAACTGGCTTTGTTGTAAAATACACACAGATTTCAATGACTTAGAATAAGAGAATGTAAAACCTTGTTGACTAAAGAAAAACAAGCTTTTAAAGAAATAAACTTAGTTTTATTCAGAAGCCTCACTGAGGACCCTAGACCCTGGCTCCAGCCCAGGAGCTCAAGCAGTCCTGCTGCCCCAGTCTCTCAAAGTGCTGGGATCACAGATGGGGCTACCAGACCTCACCTGCTTGTTCACAGTTTTAAAATCTAATCCACAAACTGCCTAGACTTGTTTCCATCATTTGTATGACTAGATGGTCTCACATTTTACACCATTTTCCTGGAAATGTTTATGGCAGATGTCTGAATACACCTCTTAAAACTGTCTTAACTTTTCTGGGGAGCAATAGCTCTTTAGCCCAGAGTCCGTGAAAATGATGAGAGCTGGTGAGGTTTGGTACAGTCTTTGGGTGACGGGGTTTTCTAGGGAAGTGATGGGGCATAAAACACATGGGTCCTCCCGCCTTGAGATTAAGCAGCCAGCAGCCTTTGTGACCAAGAGACCTCTTAGACGCCAAGGGGCCCTGGGATGATAGGGCAGATAAATCCACTTTTCAGAGTAGGGATCCCCAAACCCAAGGCCACTGACGGTTTCAGCACCTGTTAGGATCCAGGCCGTACAGCAGGCGGCGAGCAAGGGAGCAAAGCTGAGCCCCACCTCCTGTCAGAGCAGCAGCAGCGTTCCATTCCCACAGGAGCAGGAATCTTACTGTGAACTGCGTGTGCGAGGAATCTGGCTTGTGCGCTCCTCATGAGAATCTAATGCCCGATTATGTAAGGTGTAACAGTTTCATCCCGAAACCACCACCCCACTCACCTCTGGAAAATGTTTCCACCACCTGTGGAAAAGTTACTGATACGGTTAGACTTTGTGTCCTCACCCAGATGTCATCTTGAATTGTAATCCCTATAACTCCCACATGTCAAAGGAGAAACCAGGTGGAGTAATTGAATCATGGGGTCAGGGTCCCCCCTGCTGTGGTCTTGGTAGTGAGCTCTCTCGAGATCTGATGGTTTTACAAGGGGCTCTTCCCCTGCACTTGGCACTTCTTCCTGCCACCGGTCAAAAAGGCGCCTTGCGTCCCCTTCACCTTCTGCCATGATTGTAAGTTTCCTGAGGCCTCCCAGCCATGTTGAACTGTCAGTCCAACCTCTTTCCTTTGTAAATTACCTAGTCTCAGGCAGTTCTCTATAGCAGCGTGAAAATGGGATGATACAGTTGTCTTCCACAAAGCCAGTCCCTGTTGCCAAAAAGGCTTTAGAAAATGCAGAGCGGGAAGGTGGAGAACAGGTGGGAGAAGGCTCATTTCTGTCCTGCAGGAGAGAGAGCTGTGGTTAATTGTAACAAGAGCTCTCAGGAGAAGAGGCTTTTGCTGTGAAACACGGTGCGTGCTTTTCCGTGGCCCACACAGTGCTCAGCAAATGTCCTAGCATCAGCGGGATACCAGGCTCCTTGTCTGTTTCATCACTGGCAGTTAGGATCGAGTCAGCCGTGTGTTGAGAACGTGCCTTACGAGTTATGACCCTGATTTGTTAAAGTGTTGGCTCTGTGTAGCTCTGTTGTGCTATGCATAACATCCCCTGCTTAAACTTCCAGGTAAATGTTTTCATTCCTATGGGAAACCTCCATTATCTCCGAAAGATGCAGACAGATATCTTACTTTTTTTTTTACTGATGGAGACACTAAGACCTGGTGTGATAAGTTCCAGTGCCCTACAGGCAAAGGTACAAGCAGGCCAGGCTCTTGAGTTACCTAAACTGGCTATGGTGCCTGCCTTCTATCCCTGGACCCATGGTGTCTAGGAAAAGAGGCTCCTAGTCACCGAGGTGGACAGGCCCCTGTGCCTGGTCTCAGCGCCCTCACTGTCACTGATACCTCACTTCCCACATGGTTTACACGTTGGGGAGAAAGACTACTCACCCCATTCAATGTGGCTATGAGGGTCATGTCTGTTTCGGCCCTACTGTTTCCCTAACACTCAGTAAGTGTTCAATAAATACTTGTTGGCTTACTCAAGACATGTGGATGTCTGGGGCAAGAGGGAGGGAGGGACACAATTCAGTCCCAGCCAGCCAGGAGCTCTATGAGCTCAGGAGGTTGCTGTTGGGGAGATTCAGTTGGTTGAGGAGCTTAGGGAGATAGGAATTTGGCAGGACTCGCTGATAAAACAGGATGCTGTGAAGAAGTGGGCCAGACCCCACAGAAACTAGGATGGCAAGGAAAACAGCCCTGTAGTTGTCCTTGCTCATTATTTGTTAATTATAACTCATTAGCTGCTAAAAGACACACCCACCAGCCCCGTGACAGTCTACAAATGCCATGGCAACCTCTGAAAGTTACCCTATGTGCCATGAGTAAGGGAGGAACCCTCAGTTCTGGGAATTGCCCACCCCTTTCCCGGAAAACTGATGAACAATCCACCCCTTTTTAGCCTGTGATCAATAAGTTACCATAAAAATAGCCAACCAGCAGCTCTCAGGGCTGCTCTGCCCATGGAGTAGTCACGCTTTCATTCCTTTACCTTCATAAACCTGCTTTCACTTCCTTCTGGCTCTTTTTTGGAATCCTTCCTACAGGAATCCAGGAACCCATGTGGTCTCACAAGCTGAGTCCCAATTTGGGGGTTTGCTCTGCGTCAATGGGAAGAGCCCAGTGGTCTGCCCCCCTCCAGACCCAGCCTATGCCTTTTCCTCTACATTTATTGGCTCCTGTAATCAGGTAGAGAAGGGTTGCGTGGCCCATCCTGCCCAGGATGCTTGGGGCAGTGCTGCTTGTCTGGGCTGGGTGCATGTAACTCATCACTACAGGAGTTGATGTCCTAGATAGAAGTGACTCGATCTGATCCAAGGGACCATCCCCTAAGAGTGACTTCCTGCCAGAAGTCTCCACCCATCCCTAGGTATTAAAGGGTGAACGCTGTTCCTTTCTAGGATCAGCCCTGCCTAACTACCTGACCAGGGCGAGGCACCTACCTAGCACTGCCTGGACTCACCTCACTGCTGTCTTGACTCTGAGACCCCGCACTGGCTGGACAGAGTCTAGCACATGAGCAGTGTTAACAGAAAAACCAAACTCTGTAAAATGTTTTCAAGAGGGTTATTCTGAACTAATAGAAGTGACTGTGGCCTGGAAAAAAACCAAAAAGTCTTGAGTGTAGTGGTGCAGTGTTGGCCCACTGAACTATCCCAGGTTCAAGCAATTCTCCTGCCTCAGCCTCCCAAGTAGCTAGGATTACAGGCATGCGCCACCACACCTGGCTAATTTTTTGCGTTTAGTAGAGACAGGGTTTCACTATGTTGATCACGCTGGTCTTAAACTCCTGACCTCAGGTGATCCACCTGCCTCAGCCTCCCAAAGTGCTGGGATTACAGGCGTGAGCCACCGCGCCCAGCCGGTAGCAGTTTACTTTTATACATTTTAGGGAGACAGGAGTTACAGGCAAAGACGTAAGGCAATACATGGAAGGTATACGTTGGTTCAGCCGGAAAGGCGGGATATGTCAGAGCAGGGCTTGCAATCATAGGTAGGTTTTAGGGATTTAGTTGCCATTTGAAAGAGTTAAACTATTATTTATATTACATTTTGGGGGAGTCAGAATAAAAAAAGAGGGACGCTATTATCTAAAGACCTGAAAGGAGAGAAATGCTTGACTTGAGGCAGCTGTGGGGGCAAAGGCCCTTGTTATGGAAATGAAGCCTCATAGGTTTCCAGTAGCCCTCCAAGAAAATAGATGGCTTATGTCTCTTTTCAGACTGTAAAGGTGTCAAGCTGTCAGCGAATCTCTCCTAGATACGGGCAAGTCTTAGAAAGGGAAGTGGATGTGTTAATGGACAATCTCTACAGATGCAAATTTTCCCTACAAAAGACAGCTTTCCAGGGCCATTTCAAAATAGGTTAAATAATTTTATTTCACAGTAAAATATTTTGATTTCCATTCTTTCAGTTGTGCTCATCCAGTCAAGTTGGAAAGGAAGCCACATGGTACCAGGTTAATTTAAAAAAAAAAAACTTGACAAGCGTTTATGGTTAGTAGGGTGTGAATCAGCCTTTGCCTGGCATGACCTTAGGTCTTGTTTTTTAATTTGGTATCTTATGTCCACAAAGAGCCTGTTTGATCCATCTTATTATCTCTGTTTTAACCTGAAAGAAAAGCTTCAGCCAAATAAAATTTAAAGGAGTGTAATGAGCAACGAATGATTTGCAAATTGGGCAGCCCCCAGAATCAGCAGATTCAGAGACTCTGAGGATGTCTCATGGTCAGAACAAATTTATAGACAGAAAAAGTAAAGTGAAATACAGAAATTTGAAGCTAGGTACAGAAAAAGCTGGACTGGCTACAGGTTGGTGTGTGCCTTGTTTGAACACTCAGCAGTGTGTGGGGTTGGTTGAAGTATGGCTGCTGGGATTGGCCAAGACTCTGCGATTGTTGCAGACACATACTCCTAGTTAGTTTTTCAATCTTGTCTGCTTATTAAGTTAGGTTGCAGTTTGTTCCCAAGGACTCAAATACATTGTTAGAAGTATGGAGTCCTTCTCAACTCATATTTAGTTTGCTTGAACAAACCTCAATGCTGGTCAGTTGTGTCTAAGCTCCAAAGGGAAGAGGCATAACGAGGCATGTCTGACCTCCCTTCCCATTATGGCTGGGAGTTGTTTTACAGGTTTCTCTGGAGTCCCTTTGGCCAAGAGGGGGCCCGTTCAGTGGGTTGGGGGGCTTAGGGTTTTGTTTGTGGTTTGCAGCAGGCACCGCTCTGGCTGCTGGATGGATTTAGTGAATGCACTTGCCCTCACAGAGTTTCTGTTGCAGAGGAGGACAGACCAACAATAAGAGAACAACACACAAATAAGAGAACTGTAGGTTTGATAATTGCTGGGAGGTAAATAAAATAACGCAAAGTAGAAGAGAGTTAATGGGTTGCTGATTTACCTGAGTGGCTGGAGGTAGGTGGCACCTAAGTTGAGTTGAGAAGTGGCTCCAGTGACACGCAGGGGTGGAGTGTTCCAAGGAAAGGGGACGGTTGCCTTTTCCATTTCTGTAGCCCACTTCATAAGAAGAAGGTGTGATGAAACCCAAAGGGGGGATTGAAACCAACTTTGCAAAAGGGTGTAACGGTGAGGAAGCAGACCCTTAATCCTCTTCAGCTTCTAAGGCCGTTTCCCCTTCAGCCTTCTATATTGAATCTCAGAAGGAGAAGTTAGAAGTCAGCCAGAGGAGGGACTGGTTGGCGCTGCTGGCTAGGTTAAGGATAAGACCCCTACTGCTAACCACAACGCCATCTACATATGATGGTATGGAGAAAGCTTTCCAGAAGGCACTGTTTTTACTTAAACACCATCAGAGCCCCGCCTAAATCACATGCCCCACCCCTATTTCATGGATCAAGACCCTTTCACATGTAATTTCTATAGAGTTGTGAAAAAGGGCAAGGACTCTCTTTGTTGGAGAGCTCGGTTGTTAGGCATCTGTGCCGCCGCAGCTCCTGGCTGAATAGACCACCACTTCCCTCCCAGTTCAGTGTTCAGGAGGTCTGTTTGTTGTCGCTCCTGCTTCAATACCAGCAAAAAAGGTTGGATCTAACCAGCCCCCATCTTGCCTTTAATCTCCAAACTGCCCTTAGTCTTTCCTGGACTTGGGCCAATTTAATTTTGGGAGATACTCAGTTTATAGTTTATTTTATTTTATTTTATTTACTTTTTTTTTTTTAAGATGGGGTTTCACCATGATGGCCAGGCTGGTCTTGAACTCCTGACCTCAGGTGATCCACCCACCTTGGCCCCAAAAAGTGCTAGGATTACAGGCGTGAGCCACCGCGCCCGGCCCAGTTTATAGTTTAAAGGATAATAGCCTTTATTGAACTAAAACTAAGCCTTTGTAAAGCTCCAAAAAGACCACCAAGTCAGGAGGATGAGAGAAGCATGCCTTCTGCTGAGGTATACATGTAAACAGTTACCAGCCATGATTCCTGCAGTCAAGATTCGCAACTTCTCAATTACTCCTTCAGATAATTACACTCTTGTAGACCCTAACGTCGGTCTTTTGAGAAGTCTTTTCAGGTTTTTTGCATTTCTCATGACTGATGGCCCCATACACATCCACCGACCTGTGGCCCCACCGAGAAGTAGACTGAACACACAATCATTTTCCCTGCTCCTGGGATTCTGCCCCCACCAATCAGCAGCACTCATTTCCTAGCCAACCCCTCCCCACAAGACTATCTTTGGAAACTTTAACATCCAGATTTTGGGGGGAGGCTGATTTGAATCATCATAAAACTCTAGCCTCCCATTTAGCCAGCTCTATGTGTATAAAACACTTCATTACAATTCCCCTGGCTAAATCAATTGGGTCTGTCTCTGCAGTGGGTAAGAAGAACCCACTGGGCAGGTACACAGTGAGTGCAGAGACCCTGCGACAGGCATGATACTGGCACAGCTGACTGACAGGACAGGGAGGTGGTGGCATAGTGACGGTGGGCAAGGAGCATGGGGTGGAGGAGAGGTGAGTGGGGTAAGATCATCAAGAGTCTCAGAGACTGTTGTTGGGGCCACAGCCTTTGGCCCTTTAGAGGTTTGCTGAAAATCACTGACATGAGGCAGATTAATCAATAGGAGAAAAGGGAAGCAAACTTATTTAATGTGTACACACAGGAGCCTTCAGAATGAAGACCCAACCCCTCGATGAGTTACAGAAGCTTGTATACCATCTTGAAGTTACAGAAAGAAGTGGGCTTGGAGCCTGGTAAAGCAGGTTATGGGAGGGGTGAGAAGAGGAATTCTGTTGAGATTCTGTTAAGGAGCAATGAGTGATTCCTAGGGAGAATGACTGGATCAGGGAATAAAAATCCACTTATAAATAGTTCTCTTTGTTGTTTTTATCTCTGTTTGAGACAAGGACTTTGTCACCCAAGCTGGAGTACAGTGTGCAGTGGCATGACCTTGGCTCACTGTAGCCTCAGCAGGCTCAAGTGATCTGGAGAGATGAGGTCTCAATATGTTGCCCAGGCTGGTCTCAAACTTCTGGGCTTGAATAATTCTCTCACTTCAGCCTCCCAAAGTTCTGGGGTTACAGGCATGAACCACTGCACCCAGCAGTAGCTCTCTATGGAATTCAAATGATCCCTGTAGACAGTCTTTATTCTTGCAAAAGAGTCTGTTCAGGTGTGCTTACATCTTGGTCTTCTTTTCTACAATAGTTAATAACAGGGACAAGAGAATAAGGTATTGTTCTCCTTGGTAGGTCTGGGTCTTAGTAAAGGAACTTCAACTTTTAAGTGAGAAAAGGTGGGGGTGGTGATCAGAGAGACACTGAGACATCTTCATTTCAGCATGTCAGGACACCAAAATGATGCAGAATTTTTTACTCCTTAGCTCAGCTCGGTCCAGTTCCTTGGCTCATGACCAGGAAGAAATAGGCATGTGGACATCAAAGAATGAGTGGAGTTGAATTTATTAAGCGAAAAGGAAAGCTCTCAGCAAAAAGAGGGGCCCAGAAAGCAGGTTGAGGGTTGCCCTCTTCACCGTTGAATACAAGGTCTTTTATAGAGAAGCTGATGGGGCTGGGTTCCATGTTTGTATAAAGCATGAATTCCTGGTGGCTCCACCCCCTCCCCCCAGAGCACATGCAGGCCCTTAGTCTGCTGCAGGCACGTTCAGGCAAGCCCCCTGTGCAAGTTCCCTTATCTGCACAAAATATCTGGTGATATCTGACTCATGGTAGGGTCCAGGGAGATTCTCCAGGGAGCCTTCCCTTACCGTCTGCTAAAAGCAAGTTGGGTAACTCCTTTCAATATTTTAGGGTATTGGTTTCTGGGTTTCTGAGCCTCAACATTTTCCTGTCTGAAACTTCCCTAGAAGTTTCATACACTAAAAGCTGAGTTTCTGGCTGTGGAGAGGAAAATTGAGTTAAAATATGAGCGGAAAAATATTAGTAAATAGTAACGATAATTTAAAAAAATAAAAAAAGGTGAGTGGGAAAGAATCCTATTCCACCAGTCTTCCATTTCTAGAAATAGGTGATGCCCATTAAACAGTTACACCTTATTTTAGGAGTTGGCATTGCAGGTGAGCTGTGACATGATCTGGACATGTGTCTCTTCTAAATCTCCTGTTAACATGTGGCATCCAGTGTTGGAGATGGGCCGAGTGGGAGGTGTTGGCATCACTGAGGTGGATCCCTCATGAGTGTTTTGGTGCTGTCGTTGTCATCATGAGTGAGCTCTCATTCATCTGAAACAGCCTGTGGCACCTCACCCTCTCTGTCTTACTCCCTCTCTCTCCATGTAAAATGCCTGCTCCCCCTTCACTTTCTGCCACGGGTAAAAGCTTCCTGAGGTCTCACCAAAAGCCAAGCAGATGCTGGTGCCTTGCTTGTACAGCCTGTAGTATTGTGAGTCAAATAAGCCTCTTTTCTTTATAAATTACCCATTCTTAGTCAGGCGCAGTGTCTCACACCTGTAATCCCAGCACGCAGCCTGATCCACCCACCTCAGCCTCCCAAAGTGCTGAGATTACAGGCATGAGCCACCACACTTGGCCTTATTTATTTATTTTTGATGCAAGGTCTCACTTTGTTGCCCAGGCTGGAGTGCAGTGACATGATCATAGCTCATAATGACCTTGAACTCTTGTTCTCAAGCAATTCTCCAACCTAAGTAGCTGGGACAAGAGAAGCACATCACTATACCAAGCTTTTTGTTGTTGTTGTTCTTATTTCTTTTTTGAGAGATGGAGTCTCACTATGTTGCACAGTCTGGTCTTGAACTCCTGACTTCAAGCAGTCCTCCTGCCTTGATCTCCCAAAGTCCTGGGATTATAGGCTTGAGCCACCATGACTGGCCAAGGTCAGACTTTATAAAAGCCTCTTGAGCCAAGCCAAGGATTTAGCTGTGCCTACATATACCTCGATGAATTGATGACTTCTAAAATATTTTGAGATTCCTGAGCCTAATAAAAAAATGACATTCTTTACTTAACACACATCAGAAACCTTGCAGGGGAACCATTGAGTCAAGGTACCAGGCCAGTCTTTTCAACTGTCTTTTTTTTCAGCCCTATGTTAACCTCAATTACTCAAAGCAGTCTAGTCATATCTAAAATATACCATTCTAGTCAAAGTCTTGGTAAAATAATCAGTGTCTCCAACTGTGTCCTGTTATAAAAGACAACAGATTCTTACTGACCTTATGCAAATAACTATATTGTCATAAATTAGGAATACTCACAAATAGTTTTCAAACTTGGAGAAATCAGGTAGAAAGAAATATGCTTCAAATTTTGCTCACAAGAGTATATTTCACTCAGTTGTTAAAAGGTATAAACAGGCCAGGGGTGGCTCATGCCTGTAATCCCAGTACTTTGGGAGGCTGAGGTGGGTGGATCCCTTGAGGTCAGGCGTTCGAGACCAGCCTGATCAACATGGCGAAACCCCATCTCTACAAAAAATACAAAAATTAGCTGAGCGTGGTAGCCCACGCCTGTAATCCCCGCTACTTGGGAGGCTGAGGCAGGAGAATCACTAGAACCTGGGAGGTGGAGGTTGCAGTGAGCCAAGATCACACCACTGTACTCCAGCCTGGGTGACATAGTGAGACTCTGTCTAAAAAAAAAAAAAAAAAAACCCTAATAAATACAGCATGAGGCTACTGAAATCTATCTCTCTCTCCCTCGCCTGTTTTTTGTTTTTTGAAGTTTACTCAAAAGGTAAACATCTTGTACTATCTCTTATTACATAAAATTTTTGTTCTAAAAAATAAACCAAATTTTACATTTGCATTAGTGTTTTATTAATGACAAAGATAATTTTAATAAAATTTTATAAACAAATCCATCCAGTCTTAACCAGTTTGACCACAACATTTTTATAAACCTTTATAACCTTTGACAATTTTCCATTTTCTCTTTTTCAACTTTATACATTTAGAAATATTCTATATATAAAATTTAATTCCCTTAATGTAAACCAACTAGGCAAAATTAATATCCCTTTAACAAAAACTACTATGGTATGACTTCTACTTTCCTTATATATTTTGCATATAAAAATGTTTTTCTTATATCTAGTAGTTTTTAAAATTATTTTTGAGAGGGAATCTTGCTCGGTTGCCCAGGCTGGAGTTTTAATTTCATATATTAATTATGATGTGACCTCTTAGTAACACTTATTTTTAGAGAAAAACCTGGAAGGTCAGCAATTTTAATTTAATTTAATTTTTTGAGACAGAATCTCGCTCTGTCACCCAGGCTGGAGTGCAGTGGCATGATCTCAGCTCACTGCAACCTCTGCCTCCTGGGTTCAAGTGATTCTCTTGCCTCAGCCTCCTGAGTAGCTGGGATTACAGGTATACACCACCAGTCCTGGCTAATTTTTGTATTTTTAGTAGAGACGGGCGTTTCACCATGTTGGTCAGGCTCGGTCTCCAATTCCTGACCTCGTTATCTGCTCTCTTTGGCCTCCCAAAGTGCTGGGATTACAGGAATAAGCCACCAGTCCAGACCAGCAATTTTAATAATGTACCAGATGTAGAGCTCAGAACAAAGGCCAGTGCCTGCAGCTATGCCTCCCCCTGGCTGAGGTGGAAGGATTGCTTGAGCCCAGGAAACAAAGGTTGCAGTGAACCAAGATCTCACCACTGCACTCTGGCCTGGGTGACAGAAAAAGACTCTGTTTTTAAAAAAAAAGTAAGCAACAGTTTTATGACCTTAAAACATTTAGGTGACAGATTCTGGCCAATAGACCAGTAGCTTTAGACAAAAATGTCTAAGTTAAATTCTGAAGACATTTACTGTCCTGTTTACCAATAACTTAAAAACCGTATTTACCAAAGATTACTAGTCACCTGAACTAGAAGTCAATTCAGTTAACATTTCCATTTTTCTGATAAAATATTTAAGTGCTTATCTTTTCCTGAAGCCTATTAATTAGCACTCTTTCATGTATTTTGGTAGTGAAACATGACATACACTTGACATATAAACACGTAGACAAACACACAAAAAGAGGCAGATTCTTATAGAACCATGAGATTCTTCATTTGTCATTTTTCAAATAGTTTCTCTCCTTCATTTTAGACTACTAGTCTCTTGATTAACTGTTTCATGCCCTAAACAACTGTTAGGGAACTCTAAATGTGCATCTCCAAAACCATGACTTTAGCTGAAACAAGATAGAAAATTTATATCTCAAAGGCACAGAAGTTAGATCTAAGCAAAGTTAAGTCTTACTGTCGCCCAGCCTGGAGTGCAGTGGCACAATCTCGGCTCAATGCAACCTCTGCCTCCTGGGTTCAAGTGATTCTCCTGCCTCAACCTCCCAAGTACCTGGGATTACAGGCAAGTGCCACCATGCCTGGCTTTTTTTTTTTTTTTTTTTTCTGGCAGAGACAGAGTTTTGTCATATAGGCCAGGCTGGTCTCAAGCTCCTGCTTCTGGTGTTCTGCCCACCTCAGCCTCCCAAAGTGTTGGGATTACAGGCGTGAGCCACCATGCCCAGCCTAAGCAAAGGTAAGGTTTGTTATGTGAAATGTATGCCTTAGACTTCTCAGTCCTAAAAGTTCCTCCTGGTTTAGAGAGGAGAGGGAGGTGCCCTTACAAATGAGGATTGCCTTTATAGACGGGAACTTCTTTTACAAAGAGTTTCAAAGTAACCAGCTAAATGTTAGAATGTTGCATTTTGCCTTTTAAACTTAGCCTGTTTCTTAATTAGATGACTAGATAAATTAGATTACCCTGAGGAGTCGAGCCCTTTACTGAAAAAGGGAAAGCAAGCATGGAGTTTTTAGGGCCTAACTTTAAATATGCACAAAGCGGGCACAGCTGGAAGGCAGAGCACAGATCCTCCAAAATCAAAGATCCCATTTTTACACAAAATGGCAAAAACAACAACAATAACAACAAAAAACCCATTTTTACACCAAATGGGTTCCGGAAAGAAGAGAGCTGTATGGAACCGGCTGGTACAATTCTCCCACGGTGCATTTCACCTCGTCACGGGACCGGACGGTGTGACGCCCCACGGTGCATTTCATCTCGTCACGGGACCGGGACCGGACGGTGTGATGCTCCCACGGTGCATTTCATCTCGTCACGGGACTGGACGGTGTGATGCTCCCACGGTGCATTTCAGCTCGTCACGGGACTGGACGGTATGACGCCCCACGGTGCATTTCATCTAGTCACGGGACTGGACGGTGTGACGCCCCACGGTGCATTTCATCTCGTCACGGGACTGGACGGTGCGACGCCCCACGGTGCATTTCATCTCGTCACGGGACTGGACGGTGTGATGCCCCACAGTGCATTTCATCTCGTCACGGGACTGGATGGTGTGATGCACCACGGTGCATTTCATCTTATCACGGGACGACATTGTGACGCCCCACGGTGCATTTCATCTAGTCACGGGGCTGGATGGTGTGATGCCCCAAAGTGCATTTCATCTAGTCATGGGACTGGACAGTGCAATGTCCCATGGTGCATTTCATTATAAGGACATGGAGGCCGGGGGCCAACCCAGTCCTCTACCTAACAGTAGAGTAGGTTAGTTGCTGGCCACTTGCAGAGTCCAATTATTTAGAATGAGGTCTGGCACAAATAGGGTTATTTATTCCAAAGCTCGCTTGGGCAAGTGGCATAGGCATCTGTCTTGCCTTTAGCCGTGCTGTTTTGCTTTCGGAGGAGAGAGTGGGGGAGGAAGTGAGCAAGGGCAGGGTGGGTTCATGCCAGATGCAGTGCCTTATCTATCAGGTGGTTGAGCTGGTGACTGCTGGCACTTTTGTGAGCAGGCCATGGTCTCTCCAGGCCGCCTCCGGATAGGGGAGTTCCGTAGGGGGCATGCTTTGGTCTGTAAACCAACTGTTAACTCTCAAGGAGCTAGATTCACTTGCCGAGGGCTCTTGAGGGGCGGTCTGGTGAAGGAGGGGATAAAAGGCCAGATTTGCATACCTAAAGGGCTAAGTAGGAAGTCAGGAACTGGGAAAAGAAGAGAGGAAAAAGATCATTAAATCATCTTTTAGAAAAATGAGGGTACTCGGCTACAAAGCCAGTCATCCCAATCTGTGATCAGCCTATCCCCATGGGAGTCTCATCCCTTGGTGGGCTGTGTTTTCCTAGCCTCTAGGTCATGCAGGCATACCTCAAAATTGGGGCTTAGCCTGAGAGGTTCTTGGCTTTGCTCAGGAAAGAATTTAAGAGCAGGGCTAACCCACAGGCAGAGGCCAGAGTAGCAGTGAAGAGCAGGAGGAGCCGTAGGACCAAGGGGAGCCACAGCCACAGCGAGGGAGCACTGGCTAGCCACATTTATACCCGGTCTTAATTATATGCTAATCAAGGGGCAGACTATTCTCAATTTTCTAGTAAAGAGGCTGGGGAGTTCCTGGAACCATATAGGGTAACCGCTGGGCCATTGTCATGGCATTTATAAACTGTCATAGTACTGATGGGCAGGTCTTTATGCTAATGAGCAGTCAGGGCAACTGGAGGTCACTTGTTTCCATGTGTTTGTTTCAGCTGTTTTTTTGTTTGTTTTTTTTTTGTTTTTGTTTAAATTTAATCCTGTTTGTTTTGTTTTGTTTTGTTTGAGACAGAGTCTCACTCCATCGCCCAAGCTGGAGTGCAGTGGTGTAATCATAGCTCACTACAGCCTTGTCCTCCTGGGCTCAAGTGATCCTGCTGCCTTATTCTCTTAAGTACTCAGGCCCACAGACGCATGCCACCATGCTTGGCTAATTTTTAAATTTTTTGTAGAGATGGGCTCTCACTATGTTGCCCAGGCTGGCCTCAAACTCCTGGGCTCTAGTGATCCTCCTGCTTTGGGCTCCCAAAATTTTGAGGTTATAGGCTTGAGCCACTGCACCCAGCTTGCATCCTGTTTTGACTACAGGGCCATTACCGGTGCTCAGAAAACAAATATGGCCGATTCCTACCTTGGTGGTGCCCCAAACCATGCTTTTTGTCACCCCTGTAATAATAATCATTTTCCATAAGCAACTGCCATCAGCCACCTCTAAAACCGTATCTCTTACCTAGCCATTCAAGCCACAGTCACGTTTTCTCACAATACAAGGTAATTTTTGGTATCTCTCAGAAACCATAGAGATCAGGTGATATCATGCAAAAGAGAGTGGAGCTTTAGACCTGGGAAGACTCTGCCTGTGATGCCTGAAACTCCACAAGGAAAGTGGAAGACCCCCAACAAACAGTGAGTGGCATCTTTTTTTTTCTGTTCCTTAAGGGGTTTGGGTCGTTAGAAATCTCTAGACTTCTTTGCATGATATCGAATGTGGCAGTGGAAGGAGTTGGGCGAAGTAAAAGTAAATGGGAGAACAATTTTTTTTTAATGAAGCGAATAGAGGTGTCAGAGGCGTTGGAACCAGAGTGACTCCATTTTGAACAGGGGCTGGGTAAAATAAGGCTGAGACCTACTGGGCTGCATTCCCAGGAAGTTTGGCATTCTTAGTCACAGATGAGATAGGAGGTCGGCATAAAACACAGGTCACAAAGACCTTGCTGATTCTACAGGATGTGGTAACAAGGCCGGCCAGAACCCACCAAAACCAAGGTGGAGATGGAAGTGCCCTCTGCCTGTCCTCATCGCTCATTATATGCTAATAATTATAATGTGTGAGCATGCAAAATGATACTCCCACCAGTGCCATGACAGTTTCCAAATGCCACGGCAATGTCAGGAAGTCACCCTGTGTGGTCTAAAAAGAGATGGAATCAGCTGAGCACAGTGGCTCACACCTGTAATCCCAACACTGGGAGGCCAAGGTGGGTGAATCACTTGAGGCCGGGAGTTCAAGGCCAGCCTGACCAATATGGTGAAGCCCTGTCTCTACCAAAAATACAAAAATTAGCCAGGCATGGTGGCGGGCACCTGTAATTCCAGCTACTCGGGAGGCTGGGGCATGACATTTGCTTGAACCCAGAAGGCAGAGGTTGCAGTGAGCTGAGATTGCACCATTGTACTCCAGCCTGGGTGACAGAGTGAAACGCTGTCCCCTCCCACCCCCAAAAAAATCCTTTCAAATCTCTTGTTACCAAATTTTAGCTGGGCCAGACAGCTGATATTTATTTTTGTGCAAGACCCAGAATCATCCCAAAGACAGGTCAAAGAAAGTGAAGTTTTGCTAGCCAAATGGAGTATAACTCACATTTCTGTTCAGCTGTATTCTCTAGGGTCTCAGTTCTCAGCTGACCACCTGCACACAAGGGCCCAAAAGCTCTGTGTCCTAAAGACAGAAAAAGACAGGAAATCAAAAGCAGTTCATGGAAGGGATAAGGATCAATAAATGGAAACCTGTAGGGACTGGTTCCCTGACCAGGAAGCAAACCCAAGCCACAGTGAGAATTTTAAATACCAGACTACAAAATGGAGTAGCTTCCATTAATCCCAATGGAATCCATAGTGTGCAGTTTGATGGGTTTTTTTTTTTGTTGTTGTTGTTGTTGTTGTTGTTGTTTGAGATGGAGTTTTGCTCTTGTCACCCAGGCTGGAGTGCAGTGGAGCAATCTCAGCTCACCCAGGCTGCAGTGCAGAGGAGCAATCTCAGCTCACCACAACTTTTGCCTCCTACATTCAAGTGATTCTCCTGCCTCAGCCTTCTGAGTAGCTTGGATTATAGACATGTGTCACCACACCTGGCTAATTTTGTATTTTTAGTAGAGACAGGGTTTCTCCATGTTGGCCAGGCTGGTTTTGAACTCCCAACCTCAGGTGATCCGCCCACCTCAGACTCCCAAACTGCTGAGATTACAGACATGAGACCCCACACCCAGCCATTGTTTTAATTTTTTTAAGCAACAGGGTCTCACTGAGTAGCCCAGGCTGGAGGGCCGTGGTGCAGTCATAGCTCACTGCAGCCTCAACTTCATGGGCTAAAGTGAAACTCCTCATCTCTTCTTTAACCTCCAAACTGCTCTTAATCATTCCTGGGCTTATGTCAAGCTACCTTTTGGAGACATTTAGTTTATAGTTTAAATGATAATAGCCCTTCTCCAAAACTAAGCTGCCATTGTAAAGCTGATGAAAGACTGCCAAGTTAGGAGGATGAGAGGAGCCTGAATTCTGCTGATGTGTAGACATAAACCTAAGACTGGCCTTTTGAGATGTCTTTTCAGGGTTTTGCATTTCTGACAGCTGATGATGCCACCTGGACCTGCCAATGTGTCCTGTGGCCCCACCCAGAAGAAGATTGTCACCCTTGTCATTGTATCCCCAACCAATCAGCAGCACTCATTCCCGGGCCCCCCAGACTATCTTTGAAAAATTCTAGCCTCTAAATTCTGGGAAGGCTAATTTGAATAATAATAAAACTCCAGTCTCCTGTTCAGCGAGCTCTGTGCGAATTAAACTCTTTCTCTACTGCAATTCCCCATTCTTGATAAATTGGCTCTATCTGGAAAATGGGAAAAATGAACCCACTGCGTGGTTACAACAGCAGTATTCACAGGCGCCTAATGGCCACAATGAATCAACAACGCATGGCATTCACGCAAAGGAGTATGATATGGCCACATCTGGGATGAGGCGCAGACACAGGCTGGGACCTGGAGGAGCCTCAAAACATCACACGGAGGGAGAGACACCAATGCAAGAGGCCACATAGTGCACAACTCTGCAGATATGAAAAGTGCACAACAGGCAAGTCCAGAGACGGAAAGCAGACTGGTGCTTGCCTGGGACTAGGAGCTACTTAATAGGTGTGTGGTTTTGGGGGGATAGAAGAATTTTGGGGGGATAAAAATGCTTTGAAACTAGATACAGTGGTCACACAACATTGTATATTTATTAAATGCCACCAAATTGTTTTTTTTTTTTTTTTTTTTTTTGACAGAGTCTCACTCTGTGGCCTAGGCTGGAGTGTAGTGGTGCAATCTCAGCTCACTGCAACCTCCGCCTCCCGGGTTCAAGCAATTCTCGTGCCTCACCCTCCCCGGTATTTGGGATTACAGGCATGCACCACCACACCTGGCTAATTTTTTTGTGTATTTTTACAAATACAAAATAAAATAATTAGGCAGGCATAGTGGCATGCACCTGTAATCCCAGTACTTTGAAAGGCTGAGACAGGAGGATCGCTTGAGGCCAGGTATTTGAAACCAGCCTGGGCAATGTGGCAAGAACTCATCTCTACAAAAAAAAATTTTTTTTTAATTAGCTGAATGTGGTGGCACATGCCTGTAATCCCAACTACTTGGGAGGCTGAGGAGGGAGGATTACTTGAGCCTAGGAGTTTGAGGCTGAAGTGTGCTAAGACCACACCACGGCACTCTAGCCTGGGCAACAGAACAAGACCCTGTGTCTTTAAAAAAATTTTTTTGTAAATGGTTAATTATATGTTGTGTGAATTTCACCTCAATATTTAAAATGGAAAAGAAAAAAGTCAGTAGATGTCATTTAGCTGGGTTATATTTGAGGTGTCTAGACATCCAAGCAGAGCTGTCAGGTAGGCAATTGTAAAACACAACAGGAGTGACCAGTTTTACCAGCTCTTTTGGAAATAACTGCTTCCTGCCCTTCTCCACCCAGCCCACTACAGGTACTGGTGTGGCCCACAGGTGGGTGTGAGGTCTCTGCTGTCTCTCATCCTCATCCGCAGCCAGCCACGCTGCAGAGCCACCCAGCCTGAGACGCCTACTCTGGTCTCCAGCTAGGATGTTTAGAATGTCTTGGAAGAAGTCCTGGAATCCTCCCAGCCCCTAGGCACAAGAGTGAAGACACATGTGCTCCCTGTTTATGACACTGTGAACCCTTATTTATGTCTCCCCATGGCAGGGGAGTCAGGTAGAGGTCCTATTCCTCAGTCAACCTAAAATGCTGATCTTGGGGTTTTATTATTCTTGTAGGGCCTTATAGCTCCGTCTTCATCTGGTGCCAACATCATGATTTCAAGGCAAAGCCTTTCCCCAACTCCCTAAATTCTGTGGATGAATAAAGTGCCCAGTGAAGGATGGACATGGTGGCTCACATCTGTAATCCCAGCACTTTGGGAGGCTGAGGCAGGGGGATCACTTGAGATCAGGAGTTCGAGACCAGCCTGGCCAATATAGTGAAACCCCCATATCTACTAAAAATATAAAAATTAGCTGGGCATGATGGCAGGCACCTATAATCCCAGCTGCATAGGAGACTAAGGCAGGAGAATCGCTTGAACCTGGGAGGTGGAGGCTGCATTGAGCTGAGGTTAAGCTACTGTATTCCAGCCTGGGTGACAGAGTGAGACCATGTCTCAAAAAAAAGTGCCCAGAGGAGCTCTGTGGCTGGCTCAGGTCTGGCATATGTCCATTTCTTTATTGATCACTGCCACGGGACATGGAGCCCCTGGGTGGTGCTGTCCTGGTGCCTGCTGGCCCCTGTCCCTCAGACCCCCTTCCGAGTGTTTCCAGGGATACCCTAACCTAACCTGACTGGATTACTAGAGGTGCTGCCTTATTGGCCCTGGACATGTGAACACAGCTGCAATTCTGAGTGATACAGATGACCCGTCAGTGGGTCACCCTGAAGACGCCATAGTGACTAAGATAGGTTTTTTGGTTTTGTTTTGTTTGAGACAGCATCTCCTTCTGTCGCCCAGGCTGGAGTGCAGTGATGCAACCACGGGTCACTGCAGTGTCTACCTCCTGGGCTCAATCAGTCCTCCCACCTCAGCCTCCTGAGTAGCTGGGACCACAGGCATGTTCCACCGCACCTGGCTATTTTTTTTTTAAATCATTTTTTGTAGAGATAGGGTCTTCCTATGTTGTCCAGGTTAGTCTCGAACTCCTGGCCTTAAGCAGTCCTCCCTCCTTGGCCTCTCAATGTATTGGGATTACAGGCATGAGCCACTGCACCCAGCTTAAGATAACAGGTTTTTGCCCTCAGAAAGCACAGGGTCCTTCAGGGTTATGACTTCCTTGACTGTTTCTTTTTATTTTATTTTATTTTAGGTTCCGGGATACATGTGTAGAATGTGCAGGTTTCTTATGTAAGTAAACATATGTCATGGTGGTTTGCTGCACCTATCAACCCATCACCTAGGTTTTAAGCCCCATGTGCATTAGCTCTTGTCCTGATGCTCTCCCTCTCCTCCTGGCACCATGGGCCCCAATGCATTGTTCCCCTCCCTGTGTCAATGTGTTCTCATTGTTCAGCTCCCACTTATGAGTGAGAACATGTGGTGTTTGGTTTTCTGTTCATGTGTTAGTTTGCTGAGAATGATGGCTTCTAGCTTCATCCATGTCTCCGTAAAGGCTTTTCATTCCTTTTTATAGCTGCACCTTGACTATTTGTTTTCTTTTTTTTTTTTTTGTGACAAAGTCTCACTCCGTCGCCAGGCGCCAGACTGGAGTGCAGTGGCACGATCTTGGCTCACTGCAACCTCCGCCTCCTGGGTTCAAGCAATTCTCTTGCTTCAGCCTCCCGAGTAGCTGGGATTACAGGTGCACACCACCACGCACAGCTAATTTTTGTATTTTTAGTAGAGATGGGGTTTCACCATGTTGGCCAGGCTGGTTTCGATCTCTTGACCTGGTGATCCGCCTGCCTCAGCCTCCCAAAGTGCTGGGATTACAGGCGTGAGCCACCGCACCCGGCACCTTGACTATTTCTATGGCTATTTCTGTTCTTACCGAGGCTCCTCTCATCTCCAGTGCACTCTTCTGGCCCCGTTTTACTGGGAATGGCAGCATTTCTTTGCATTTTCTGTAACTAACTAGCTCTTTCTCTGTGACCAGCACAGTGTGATGAGTTGGCGAGCTTTCCCACCGTGGGGCAGGGCTCATAATGAGACCTGCCGGAGGAAACGAAGAGAGCTGAGCCTTAGGGGCTTAAGCGACCTCCCTGAGGGAAAGCTGATGCCCATGGGGCTGTAATCCTGGTTGGAGAGTTCATGTCTGGGTCCAGCCTCGGACTGTGTTCTCGCTTGCTCTGCCCAACTGACTGTGCCCTCAGCCACCTCATCGCCAAGAGGGATTTGGGTTGGACTTGCTGCTCAGTCACCACAAGCTACATGACCTTGAAAGCTGACCTTTGCCATCAGCAGGATAATCCTGAAGGTTCTCAGGCCAAGGAGCTGTGAATTTCCCTTCTTTCAGTGTCTGCATCATTGGGAACCAAGCACCCAACCAATGTTTATTCATTTACTCAACCAATATTTATGGAACATCATGGCCCTAGAGGTGGGGAACAAGAAAAACAAGAAGTGTTGTCCTGGGCAGGTTACTGAGGAGTGGGGAGGCTGCAGGAAGCTCCTAACTAGAATACACACTAGAGTAAGGCAGTATTCCCACAGAGAAGATGGAACAGGGAGTGGGAGGGAAGGCCAGGATGCGAGGTCTACAGACTTAAGTAAGATGATCTGGGAAGTAGTGTTTGAGTGGAGTCTGGAAGGAGGAGAGGAAATGTGTTCCAGGCAGCGGGAACAGCAGGTGCAAAGGCCCTGGGGCAGACGTGTGCCTGGACAGTGAAGGCTTTCGGGCTGTGTGTCTGGAGTAGGTGAAAGAGAAGGTCAGCAAAGACATGATAAGCAGAGCCTCGTGGTCACACGGAGGACTCCAGGACCTATACCCCAAAGGGAATGACGTGACCTGGCTCATGCTCGAGCAGGACTTCTCTGCCTGCTGTGTTGAGCGCTGGTGATGGGGCATGGGAAGAAGTTAGGAGCCGCTGCAGAGGTCCCAGTGGGCCATGATGAGAGCACCGCAATGCAGGGGCAAGAATCAGTCAGATCTAGACACATCTCAACATGGAGGACCACGATTTTGATCTAAATCTAAACAACAGTTATGAAATGTTGACTTGAGATGGATCCATTGGAATTATTTAGATACTTCCCATAATTGAGAGTGAGAACCAACAAGGGCCCTGGAACTCACCCTAATCTTCCTAGGGTTTTCCCAACGGTAGAAATGATGAGAACTGGGTGACCGTTCACACAGGAGAGAGGGTTCCCCAGCCCCCAACCCTGAAGTCTTCCCCTCAGTCACTGCCTTCTGTGGGTCAACCAGATGCCCGGACTGCTCTCAGCCGTCCCTGGGTTCTTACATCAACGCCCAGCTGTGGGAATGTACTGGTGCTTCGACGACTCATGGAAGCCTCATATAAGGCACTGCTTTTGTGGGATGTGCCTGTCAAACCTGCTGGTCCGCTGCTGTTCAGTTCAGCTAGAGATTGGGCCACATTCAGCCATCACTTCCCTGGGAGGGGGAAGACAGGTGCACACAGTCTATCCGGCACAGAGCAGGTCAGCCTACGGAGGGGCTCAGCTTCCAGAGGGGCTCAGCCGACACAGGTTTGACGGGGCCTGAGAGAGATCCCAGGGAGTGGGAGGGGCTGGCTTCTTCCTCATCAGGAGTGGGGGTGCTACCTTGTGTGTGGACTAGAAAGCAGGAAACGGCTTGTCTGTGTTGCTGGGTCAGTCACTGGAACATTCTCTGAATGCTGAGTTCTGCCTTAAAACAGCATGGGTCGTGCTAGATGAAAGGGATCTTCTGTTTTATACTCTGATCTCCTCACTGTTGCCGCAGGATCAAAGACAGGGGAAGGAAGGTGTCTAAGTTCAGAACAAAGTGAGCAAGACCAGCTGCCTGCTGTTGGTAGCAGGGGCACAGCCAGTCTGTCATGGCATTGGGGGGCTGGGGTGAGCTGTGTCCCCTCCTCCTGCACTTGTGACCATCTGCCCCCCATGGGGTGTGGACACTGTGTGTGTGTGTGTGTGTGTGTGTGTACATGTGCCTTCTTCCGTACTTCACTGGCAAGGGAAGAGACTGACCTTTGGGTTAGGAGAAGGACGTTGACCTGGGAGGGGTCAAATAAGGAGAACCCATATCTTAGATGCTTGAGATTTTATGATCTTAGACTCTTCTAGAATTGTTGTACAGTTAGATATGGAATTTAGAATTAGAGATCTCTGGGCTCCCCTTCCCCTTCCCCTTTAGAAGAAGTCTCTCTCTGTCACCCAGGCTGGAGTGCAGTGGCACAGTCTCGGCTCACTGCAACCTCTGCCTCCGAGGTTCAAGCGATTCTCCTACCTCAGCCTCCCGAATAGCTGGAACTATAGGTGCATGCTGATTTTTTTAAGTTTTAGTAAAGACAGGGTTTTGTCATATTGGCCAGGCTGGTCTCAAACTCCTGACTTCAGGTGATCTGCCCACCTTGGTCTCCCAAAGTGCAGGGATTACAGGCATGAGCCACCTCACCTAAAAGGCATGAGCCACAGCGCCTGACCTCTTTTCTTTCTTTCTTTCTTTCTTTTTTTCTTTTTTTTTTGAGACAGGGTCTTGCTCTGTCACCCAGGCTGGAGGGCAGTGACACAATCATAGCTCATTGCAGCCTCCAACCCTTCAGCTCAAGCAATCCTCCTGCCTTGGACTCCCAAAGTGCTGGATTACAGGCTTGAGCTGCCGTGCCCAGCCCAAAGGTTTTTTTTTTTCTCTGTTAGGACTAATCCCTATTTACACTGGGACAGGTTACAAAGAAATGCCTACATTTGTTAACTGCCATTGGGGGCTACTGCAAGTTGTTTCACTGCAACTGCAGAAGGGACTAGTGACTTCTACTTAGCTCCATCCACTGATGCTCAAAGCCCAGTGTGGCTCTGGGGGGCTCCAGAGCCTGAGGGGCAGCTAGCTGGGTCAGTTGGCCAGGGTCTGGAGAGTCCTGCAGAGCCTCTGTCTTCAGTGGCTGGTGAGGCAGCTTTGGCTTGAGCTGCCCTGACTTTCTGAGTTCACTCTGATGGGAGGACACATCACCCTTAGACCCCCACAGGAGTCCTGTGAGGCTTGGGCACGTCCAGGGCGCAGGGGAAGTCTGGGAGGGGAGGACCCTCCCAGAGGTGGCTGTTGCCTGGGAAGGCGCCCAAAGGACCTGTAGTCCTGGGCTAGCCGCCAGTCCTGGTCCTCAGGGTATCCTCAGAGACCTGGCCATCCGGAACTTCCAGGGTTTCAGCTGCAACCTGGAGATGTGGCATCTTGGCAACTTGATATAGTAAAATAACGGAAAGCGTGCCAGGGTGCCATTTGTTAGAACAAACATTCTACTTCCATGAGCCCTAGTTTTGGGGTCATTGGCTCTTTGGCACCCACTTAATCACAGGGCCATTGACCACAAAGAAAGACCTTGGATGTCACCATTTAGGGACACCTGTATTTTCCATCTGCTTTGGAACCTCTAGGCTCAGGATCAATACCTATTGAAGCAGATGTTTTGTGAGAGTTTTGGGGGCAAATACAGGGGTTTTAGGAAGATGCTCCACTCTCCTTCACTAAGTGGAAAGCTGAGAAATCCTGCCATGAGAATGAGAAACAGTTATCTTCCCGACCGATGCAGCCTGGGACAGCCAAGTCTTCCTCCCTGTTTCCCTCTTCTAGAACTTTCGCCGCTTCAGCCAGTGCCTGTTATCCCCTGGGCTCCCACCCTCTCCTTGTGCTATGTTCATTGAGGCTGAGGGGAGCAGGAGAGGAGACGTTTCTGCTGGTGTCCCCGCTGTAGCTGGAGGAGCTTGCCTCAGCATGCTTTCGCCTCCCTCCCTGTGATGGTGTGCCTCTAAACCAAGTCCGTATTGAGAAAGGCAGCACCATTGATTAGGACAAGAGGCATACACAGGACTGTCCCAGACAATCTGGGACCCCAGCATCCTGTGATTAACACTTTTAAGATGAGGCCCATTTCCTTCTGTGTTTGATCAATTGGATTAATTTTATTG
The DNA here is from genome assembly GCA_963574635.1 of Cheracebus regulus. Taxonomy (NCBI): domain Eukaryota; kingdom Metazoa; phylum Chordata; class Mammalia; order Primates; family Pitheciidae; genus Cheracebus; species Cheracebus regulus. Next base: position 83,640 of record CAUYQU010085302.1, read on the forward strand.
TTTTCTTTTTTCTTTTCTTTCTTTTTCTTGTTTTGGAAACGGAGTCTCACTCTGTTGCCCAAGCTGGAGTACAGTGACGCGATCTTGGCTCACCACAACCTCTGCCTCCCGGGTTCAAGCAATTCTCCTGCCTCAGCCTTCCGCATAGCTGGGATTACAGGCATGCACCATCACCCACCTGGCCAATGTTTGTAGTTTTTTTAGCAAAGATGGGGTTTCACCATGTTGGCTAGGCTGGTCTTAATCTCCTGACCTCATGATCTGCCCGCATCAGCCTCCCAAAGTGCTGGGATTACAGGCGTGAGCCACTGCGCCTGGCAATTTTATTGTTGTCTAAAATAATGACTTTATGGTTTTTATTGAACCCATACTTGCTTATTCTAAACAGATTTCTTTTTTTTTTTTATTGCATTTTAGGTTTTGGGGTACATGTGAAGAACATACAATATTGTTGCATAGGTACACACGTGGCAGTGTAATTTGTTGCCTTCCTCCCCTTCACCTATATCTGGCATTTCTCCCCATGC